>CM052205.1:14929887-15225080 GCA_028454225.1 Lasioglossum leucozonium | reverse complement strand
ATTTAATTACGTATGTAATTAAATTAACTTATTCGGAGTCTCTTGTACAATAAATGCAAAGCGAGGCTCTGTGCTCTTTACAAATGAATTTTGAATAGTTGGTACAATATACATCGTATTTGTGATCTTTTTTATTGGTCTCACTGCAAAAAGTACACCGTTCTCTGACCCTTTTTTATGGTAGTGCAATATCTTCAGTTCTTGTTCGTCGCTTGTTATGGTCACGAATGTGGTGACCATAATAAAAACACGTATGGACCCCAAATGGACCGCTACGGCATACGTGTAACAATTTCTATTACAAGTATTTCAAAAAGGATTATAAATATTTTTTTTAAGTGGAAGAAAGATTTTAATAAATTATTCTCCGTCAAGAAATTTCAGACTCATCGGCCATTCCGTTTGGAAGTTACAAGCGCGCAAAGAATGCTTCGGGTCCAAATGGACCCAATAAGCGTAGCCGGGTTAAAATGTTTTAGCTTGCAACAATGACAAGGTTCTATTTAATTAGATTTTGTGCAGTTTTTATTCCAATATGTGGAATAAATTGGATAAAATAATTTGTTTGAGATGGAAACATAGTTTCTGGAAAATGTTTTGCACAAACAACAGACCATTTCACCGGTTCTTAATTTTATCTTACTTTTAAATAATTTTCTGTACATTCCATCACTATCTTTGTTTGAGATGAAATTATAGCTTCTGGAAGATGTGGATAAAATAATTTAATGAATCAATTTCCATATAAGTATCTTCACAAATTTCAATAATTGTAAAATGAAAAATATAAAACCGGTCATTTGACCGATAGGTTTAGTGTTGAGAAAGAAACTAAATTTCTATTTAACTCTGGTTTGGTGCAATTTAGGAAAGTTTTTATTTTGCATGAAGATTTAATTACAACATTCTTCGTCCGAATATTTCAAGAAGAAGATCAATTTTTCACATAGCAATTTCAGAGTTAGAAGATTCTAAACGTGCCTACACGAAACACCATAAGCCAAACCCCTAGTTTGCCGGCGTCTATTTATAAGAGAAATCATTTGTATTGCTTGTTCCAATTATTCAAACCACTGTCGGTCACAATTAAAAAACTCTTGTGCCTTGGTAACGTGCGTGTCGGTGGTCGGTTATAATAGAAGAACCAAGAGAGAGAGAGAGAGAGAGAGAGGGAGAGGGAGAGAGAGAGAGAGCCTAGTCGCTTCAAACGCTCCGTGACCCACGTTTTGAGGGGTAACTCCCGGAATCACTCTAGTCTAATTACGCTCATGATATTAATATTCTTGGCGCACGGCCGCAACCACGCGGTCTAATTATTCTCCAAAATTATCCGTCGTTGTCCAACCACCGGGAGATCCAAGTTCTGCGACCGTGAGTCCGACGGATGCCATTATTTCGAGGCCGACAGACGCGTCTGGCCAGGACTTAAATGGGCTTGGACAATCGGCGGCCCATTAGCTCGTAGTCCGCGCCATTAAAATCAGACTCCCTCCGACTACCGGCCGGCGTAATGCTAAATTCGTTACCAAAATTTTCGGAGCTGATATGCTCAGCCGGCCGTGAGGAAGAGCTACGAAGGGGACAGCCGGCCAAGTGGACATCAATGAGGCCGGGGAATCGAGAATTACGAGCAGAGTTGACGAAGCTCCTTGGGGTCTGCCTGTCGGCGAATCCGATTAACTCACCGGCAAGACAAATATTCGAATCGCTCGCAATTTTATCGATAAGTCCAGGACCGCCCCGACCCCCACCCCCCACGCCATTTTTCACCGGTTATTCGCAATTTCGGAACTGTCGAAGGGAGAGGGAGCAATGTTTTCGATTACACGGCGGATGTTTATGCAAAATGAAAATTTTCTTCCCGAATTGCAACATACTACAGTTAAATAGAAATTTATTGTCATTCTCAATATGTTTAAGAGGTTGAAAATAATATAAACAGTATTTTAAAATTCTTCTAATATTTTTCCTATTACACCTACACATTTCTGTCATAAATGCATATAATCCGCTAAATACTAATCTTACATATTTTGAAAAAGTTAAAAATAAAAATTAACGATGTAACGTCTCGCACAGTGTCCTCGTTTCTGAATCATATTCTGGACATTGCCAGATAATATTTTAATTGTCCAATTAAGATAAAACTAACACACTGATATACTGAAATTGTGCCTGCTCATTCTTGCGATAGATACATGAAATCCGAAGTCTAGTTATCATCATGTTTCACTGTTTTAGGACCTCATCATTTCAACCCTTCGCGGTCGAAAATGTTCGCTCCCCTCGGTTCCAAAACTTGTTACAGTACCATACAATTCAATTGTACGAGGTATGCCTGAAATGAGCAGACTGCGGATTTCAAACAAAAGATTAAGAGAATTTCAGAATGCCGATTCATTATTTACAACTTATTGAAACTATTCGAAAGAAATAAATTCTTGGTTGTGCTGTGTCTTGCAATTGCAAATTTTATTTTGCAGAAAGATTTTTATGAACTTCCGCATATATATAACTGCAATAAATTTAGACAACACACTTTTTAATTTTCCATAGCAAGCAGAAATATTAAAAGATTGTAAAAAACAATCTTCACCGTTGTTTTCGCAATTTCCGAAAAGGTATTATACATCAGTTATTAAATTAATAATTACCGTTCTGGTTTTCGAGACAGCTTTTTGCACAAACTTTCAGAAATTTTTTCAGAAAAACCATTGAACTTCTTGTATTGGGATTGTGCACATACTTAATGGTATCTGGAGTATATGTGTGATTTTTTTCAAGTAAAAATAATAAAAAATATATGACATATATATTTTTTTATAGAGTATGTTTTGCAAAAGTAAAAACGAAAGATTGATATTTTTCAAATGGTTTGAATCGATTTTAAGAACAGCTTGCTGTTTCAAAAGGCGTATGAATCCTGTTTTGGTTTCTGTACATGTTTTCTACGGAAGGCGAAAAAAATCTTTCCGTTTCCGTAAGCATTGTCACAACACAAGCTCAGTCTATCGAGCCCGGTGGTACCCGAAATCCCAATGAAACTCGCGTGGGTGGAGGCTGAACTAGGAAACTCAGGGAGGCCTGAAAAGGGTCGGGGGTGAATGTGTGTAGCGGGTGGAGGAGCATTACGGACATTAGATTGGGACACGAGTGCAATAAACCTATCTGTATAATCTGCCCTGCAGGAATTAACAGCCCTCTGAAGGTAGCCACTAACGAAGTAATTCACTGGATGAACATTGGAGGTGGCACAGGGGGTGAAAGGAGCAAGGGGGTTGGAGGGGATGGAAACCCTGAGCCACACTGTATATAGGACGCCCCAAAACTGAGGTTTTGCTTTCGAATCACGACAGGCCAACCACTGCATTCAACGAATTCATAAAATGCCCCGTTAACAATATTTACGACCAAGAAAAAATTCTGATTTTGAAAATATCTTAACCCTTGTAACGCTAAAAGGAGATTCTTACTTTAAAACAGAATTCTGTCTCGAAAAAGTCACAATGTTGACTGCCGAACTACTATCCTAGAAGTCCTAGTAAATCAACATAATTTAATACATGAAAAATATTTCTTCTACACTCTTTGTAGATTTATACCGGATAAAATTTCTTGAAGACAAAACTAAGAATTAGGTAAAATTTAATATAGCTTTTGGTCAGTTTTCACCCACAAAAATGATTATTTCCTTGAATTTAGAATAGTTATAAAATAAATAAATAATTATAGAATAAGCACAGCTTTTGGTTATTTCCCACTCAGAAGAATTATTTCTAATAGTTCTGTGAATAAAAAATTAGCCATAATTTGATAGAGTTTTTTATATTCCTTAAGAACTATGAATACTTTCTTGGGTGTCGTTTATCTTAAAAAATAAAGCTTCGCAGAAACGTTTGCAGAGTAATAACGCCCATTGTTTCGAAGAAGCATATCGGTGGTAATCATGTTTATAAATGATAGTTATTCGGTGTTTACGGTATCGTTTGGAAGGCGGTGTAGCAGATTCGAAGCAGAACGAGAAATAGAAGAGAGCAGGTAGATATAACGACCATGGCAAGCTGGAAATGTGGGTAATTGCTGACTTACAGCCTGCCATTTTCCTCATATAGTTAGAACCGTGAAGCCCCTACCGGGCCACAATTTATTTATGTCGATAGTTTCTTGATTTGTCGACTCATGCCGCTCATTTATATCCTCCCGTCGTACCCGCAGATACATTTCGTTCGGAAACGCGTTACGCACCGCCCCTACTCGCCTTCTTGTAGCCGCTGTGCCTGCGTTTACCCCTGTGTTACGAACATTTCTCCTGCGAGGGAAAAAAAAAGACTGTGAATTAGGGTACTCGTGGTGGAAACGTTTTACACGTGTCGTAATGATTCTGAATTTATGCCGATAGCATAACCTGCGAAACAGTAGCCGTTCGAAGTCTTACTTATTCAGACAGCTTGCAAAATCGATTTTCTTTAAACTTTCCTACAGATTAACATTTACAAAATTACCTAATTTGTTAGTATATTTTTGCAGAAATTTTGCTATTCAAACGAAGCTGTTTTTTTTATATCTTCCATTATTTTTTATTTCTTGTAATTATTACTATTGAATCACATTGTATTAATAATTATTACAACTATTCCAAGCAACAGTAAATTATTGTAAAGTACACTCCGGTTGAACAATATTTTTTTAATCTCTTTTGTCTATTGTTGATAAGTGTGGCCATGAACATTTATGTATATGTTTGTCAGTTTGATATTCAAAAGTTTCTAGGAATTATATTATTTTTTGATACGAAACTAATTTATTTAAGTTGGAATACGATACGATTGTTAATACAGAAAGTAGAAGAAAAGTTTATTCGTAATATTGAATATTTTAAACGGTGCATTTCATTCCTTACAAATTCCTGCTAAATTTTTAATACATCTCAATTTTGATCAATATTAAGCTATAAAACCTTTTGTAATTCCTGATAAATTCTTAACAAATTTCAATTTTGATCAATATTAACCTATAAAACCTTTTGTAATTCCTGATAAATTCTTAATAAATTTCAATTTTGATCAATATTAACCTATAAAACCTTTTGTAATTCCTGATAAATTCTTAATAAATTTCAATTTTGATCAATATTAAGCAATAAAACTTCTTATACTTCCTGATAAATTCTTAACAAATTTCAATTTTGATCAATATTAAGCAATAAAACCTCTTGTACTTCCTGATAAATTTTTAATAAATTTCAATTTTGATTAATACTAATTGTAAGCTATAAAACCTTCTCCCGATAAATTCTGAATAAATTTCAATTTTGAACAATATTATGTCGTAAAACTTGTATCCAAAATAATAGAGTCATCCATTATTTTAACACAAACAATCGTATCCTTAAGAATGATCCAGAACATTGGCGGTTTGTTTAAAAACGTACATACGTTTCTTACGTACAAACGTATCTTACATCCTTTTGGCAACAGAATTGCATAAATATTGTAATACAGGTACGGCAAGTTTCATCCTAAATCGTCATGATCAGAATTCGTTCGGTCGAACAGAGGAAAGTGTATACATATTGTATGTAAATACTACACGAGGTGGGGCGCGTAAATATGTCTGCCGTACGAAAATGCAATTGACTATTCTAAAGAGTCTTTTTTTTATACTAAATCCCATTCACATGACACAGCTTGTGTAATTACTTAACTATACATTATAAACGAAACAGATCGCAGATACATCTACATTGTATCAAAGAAAATATCTAAAAACTCCATTGCCGATTCTCGCAAAATTGTCGATATTTAACACCAGAACTACCAACAGTTAAGACGAAGCTGCAGTGAGTGTAAAAAGTATTCGTACACTTTTCAAGAGCGCATAACTTTTTTAAAATTTGACCATACGATTTGAGTTTTTTTGCGATGTGTAAATAATTGTTTCTAAAAATTATTAAAACATTATTATTAGATCATTTTTTTACGAAATTATCACAGTGTAAATGTAGACAACTTCTTCGAGAATCATCGAATTTGAAATAAACTTTTTAAAAAAGATATTTTTATATAAACGCATTTTTTCTAAACTCAAAATTTTTCCCTATAATTTATGAAAATCCTTATATGGTGACTTCCTACTGCAATGCCTTCGCTGTCTGACTAAATCATAATCAAATCACTGTTGTGTATATACTTCGAACTAAGTTATGAAAATATTAGAATCTATTTAAAAATCCATTTTTAAAATTTTATTATATCAAGAACATTCATTCCATTCTTCAGTTTTGTTGTGAATCTTTAACCTGAAGCTTGCAAAGCTATCAATTTCTTAAATTTGTGTATAATTCTTCAGATTCTGTTATGAAGATGCTGTACTATAATCAAAAAACCCATTTTTTGAATTTATTGCATTAGGGAGGTCTCGTAATCTGTCCAACTAATTCATAATAAAATCGTGTATTATACTTGGGACTAGGTTGTCAAAATATTAGAATCTATTTAAAAATCCATTTTTCCAAGTTATTACATCAGGAACGATCCAGCCTTGTTATGAATCTGAAAATGTGAAGCTTGGCGATATCTGCAATCGTGAATACTATTTGGAATGATGTAATAAAAATATCGGACCACATTTAAAAATCCATTTTTCATAGTTATGACATCAGGGAGGTCCCACAATCTCTCTAGATAAATCATAAAGTCCCGTTCCGCCGGCGGATTTCTCTTGTCCGGAGGCACGCGACGTCAAAATAGATCGGAAGGCTCCTGTCATTGGGATTATTAGTCTCGACGAAGGGGTTATGAGGCACGGTTAGCTATCAGTTATACAAGGAATTAGACGTGTCAACACACCGCCATAATTGATTATTACGGCACGACAGGAGCAAAGCGGCGGCGGCGGCCGCACGATCATCAGTCATCTCACCAAAAAGACAACGCGGACGGTATTCTACAACAGTGCGAGATAACGTTACCGAGCACGTGTCTCGAGATTATACCCTTCGGATGACGCTAGTCATTTATCTTTCCTCTTTCCGGAAGAGACGGCGCGTGTAACATAGTACAGATATGACTTTACAAGCGTCCCAGCTATTCGGACTTTGACCGCGCATTTGACGAAACGTGTTTCGAGTTTGTTAGCTTCGCTGCGCGCCTGTTTCTGCGAAATCCACAAGTTAGAAGCCCCGATGATTAATTGAAGCTCGCCGGAACTTCGTTGACGCTCTTCTTCTAAATTTTCGATTTACATCTTATAAAGCAAGTTTTACGATATTAGAACGTACGGTTCTCCTTTCCTGTTTATTCCCTATTTGTTTATTTAGCGAATAAATGTACAAACATGTTGCGAATATATGGTGTGATGTTTATTATTGAATTGACACGCTGTCCATCGTAGATATCTCTTTTCTGTGTGGATGCGTAGAGGTCATATGAAGGTCAACTTTGTTTTTTTAATGGAATCGTGTATTTGTCACTGTTTTTTATGCATTGTTTAATAATAACAACAAATACATAGATAATATCATTGCTGAGAAAGAGGATCATTAAGTTGGTAATAGAACCAATTTTCTCATTAATCTATCAACAATAAAATTAGACAGAAGTAACTGTCTTCTTCAAGTTTAAATAATTCTCTATTTGTGACACAATGTTAAGAAAGGGGAGAATTAGATTGGCTGTTAAACGACTATAAAGCAGTATTAAGAAAGAGAAAAATTATTGTAGATTGGAAACTGAATCAAATTCAAGTCTAAATAATTTTCTATTCTAATGTACAACAATACTAAGAAAGAGGAAATTTCACAACTAGAAATAAAAACTAAAAATGAGAAAAATTTAGTTGGCAATTTTTTCATTCATCTATCAATAATAAATTTACACAGGAGCATCTATCCTCTTCAAGTTTAAATAATTTTCTATTCTATCCTGAAACAATGCTAAAAGAGAAGAAAATTAGCAATTGAATTCTTGATTCATCTAGCAATACTAAAATTACTCGCGAAATAATTTAAATAATAGCCGCGGAATGATTTTCTATCAATGGGAAAAAAGTGAACTGAAAGGCAACAATAAAATTACGTAGGAGGTTCCAGCTTCTTTAAGTTTACCCCTCCAACAGCGGAGTCGGGGTCTATTTTGACCCAAAGTACCAAAATCGTCATTTAATCACTCGGTTTCTGGCAGATTAATTAAATAAACAGCTAATGAATTAAGAATAATAGAAAGATTAGTGTGTCTGTCAGAAGTATCATAAAAAATTAACGAATAAATCAGTGAATGGTCTTAAACGTGAACAAGTATACTAAGTCTGACGTCGGAGGGTTAAATAAAAGTAAATCTAAAAATAATAAAAATGAAATTGATTAAAAAAAAAGAAAGAATACTAGTCGTGGAATGATTTTCATTGATAAAGAAAGAAAATGAACGGTTTGAGAAGAAAAGGACTTCGGTCCGGTTCACACTGCGGTGTTTTTCTTTTTCCAGGCGACGTATTCGTCTTGGGAACCAACGAAACCATGTCGAAAGGGCGGAAGGGCCGAGAGGAGGCGATGGCGCGCAGCATCGATTCCGCCAATTCAATTTAAATTTCATCGAGTTTATAGCCCGTTCCGTTCGCTCTTATTCAGTATAATTAATTTTTCAATCGGGAAATGAAGAAGCCTTTTACGAGGCCGTGGATTAGCGGCCTGGGTCTCGGTTACGTCACTTCCGAACGAACAACCAATGGAAGTCAGTCGGGTGTCCAGAGGCTCGAGTTCAGCTTTCGCATAAGTTTACGACCGGCTCCCGCTTTGTTCTTATTGGCAGATCCTTCTCTGTACGCGGCTCGTAACACTTCAGCTTTACAAATCGGGATAAAGGCGGACGTTACGCCTCGGCATTGTGAAGATCGGTTTTACGGGGCCGCGATGCTTTACGAGCTCGCGGAATTCCTCCCGGTGAAAGAATAAACTGAGGATATGAAGATATTACGAGTGACGCTGGACAACCTGAAGCCTTTGCACGACCAACGACCACGAGCGACTACGACCGGGATTTTAGATGGAGTTGATGGCTATGCGCTAGCCGTCCTCTCTATTATTCTGTTTTGAATACCTTCTTTCGAGGAGCACCTCCACATTCGCGATTCCAAAACGATCGATAAAACTTATTTTCTGTTTTCTCGAAAGTTTATTCGGTGATTACTTCGCAAGAGGTTCAGTTACTCGCTTTAGATCAGAATAATTTTTTCTTCAATCTCTCTGTAAGGCTAGAATGATTAGTTTAGTAAATAACGTCTAACATGTTGAAAAATGCGATTGGTCGGAATTGTGAAAAAAAATATAGTAAAAGTGATTATTACAACTTTTTTATGTGGGCCAATAACGAAAATTTTTAAAAAGTGTGTTTTGTAAACGCATTGAAGTTGTGTGCATGCTGCAAATTTCATCGAAATTGGTTAATTGGTTTACGAGTTATAAACGATCAACACTTTTTTCTATGTGGACGTGTAGAGGTCATGCGAAGGTCAACTTTGTTTTTTAAATGGAATCGTATGTTTTTTAATGCACTACTTGATGGCGAAAAATCGTTAGTTTAGTGATATTGTGATTTTTGTATTGAGTGTTGACTCTAATCCACTGTATAATCAAGTGACCTTGCCCCGACCTTGGTCCTCAAAATATTACAGAACAATATATAGAAAATTTTATTAACACAGAAGCGTTAGGACATGTAAAATATGAAAAATTGAAATACAACATAACGTACATAATGTTAAATATTTTATTTAATTGAATTTTTACAGTGTTTCAAAATCGTTTAGCTAAATGAAAGTTCTTTCTTTAAGGCGCCGCTATGGCATTATTAATAATCAGTTGGAAATTGCACATGAATACAATTATTCAACTAATGTTTCGGTTTAGAATTTTTTATTTTTCACAGTTTTATTATTTTTGGTGTCAGTTGTTTGCCGATGCGATCTAAACATGACGGTAGACAATGGTATATTGCTCTGCCATTTTATAACTTCAACAGATAAACAGTATATGAAAATAATACTAAAATACTCTTTAACAAGGTTTGATTTTTTATTGCATAATTGTCTGAGAAAAATAGTTTACCTTTGTTTTTCAAGTCTGTACGGTAAAGTACTATTCTACAAATTTCCCCACAAAAATATAATATTACGAATCTTGAACAAAATCTTGTAGAATAAAAAATAAGGTTTACTTTATTTTAATTTTTTCTATAAATCAGTAATAAACTGAATTATCAATGAAACGTTCTGTATTAAAACATGATTCTACGGCTAGATTACCTACTGTTAATTGATACGTAGAAACTTTACATTGAATTTTATTCGCATTACGTCGCGACTTACAGGCTCCATTTAATGCTCCTGATACCCAAAGTAAAATGTCGCAAAATATTAAGTAGTAAAATGTTGCAACGTAAGAATTGTCGAAACGGATACACTGTGCAAGTCGCAATTTATTACAGCCCTAAAATCTGCCGTCAAAGGTGGCAGTCTCTGGCATCCGGTTTTACGATCTGGAATTGAACGTGTAATTTACAACGTCTGCGCGTCAAAGCACCCTTACTGTGAAGACACACTTTGTCAGCTGAATTTTTTATAACACATTTTACTTCGACACGCAGCATCCATTGTAATAACTCACCGTTCAAGGTCGACCATCGTCCACCAGCGTTTCTCCAACAGATTTTTTCCGAAAACAGACAAATCACAGAAAACTCGGCGGACATCATTCAAAGAACCGCATCGAATCCGTTTCCGGAAACCCAAAGTGGTAAAAATATTAGTTGAAAACCTATAACACTAGGTTAATAAACGCTAGAAAGCGGATGGACTGTGATTCATGTTCTACATAATTTATTGTTTACAACATAATTGTTTTTTTTACAAGGAATTATCGAACTGGTACATAAGTCCTGCCGCTCGTTTTAAGTGGAGCTTTATTTTTCAAAATTGAACATTTGTCTCATATAATTTTAAAATTCTACTCTTCCATAATTAACTCGTTACTCGGGTGAGAAATGAACAAATTAAAGTTTCTGTTAACGTTTGTAATCAGCAGAATAAAAATATTCCACAGAATGATTATTCCGAGTATTGGCATAAGTTAAAACGATGTGAATGACAACCGAAAAATAGTTGCCACAATAAAAACTGGTGCATCTCGCCCAATCTATCCCAAAATTACGCTAAATTACACGTTCGTCAGTTTGTATTTTGAACAACTTTTCCGCCACTTAGCCGAAAAATAATATATTATTTTATTTTATTTATTTTAATTTATTATTTATTGTTGGAATGAAAAGTGTAACACCTCGTCTCTACTTCAGACGTTGGACAACGAGCCCCCTAAAGTTTGGCCCCCCTTTTTAGCATGCTCCTTCGGTTAAGTGACTCAGCCTGGCTCGAGGCTGTGGATAACCGAGATCCAGGATAACCAAGTCTCTGGATGACAGAGATCGCGGATAATCGCGTCCCGATTAATCAAGGTCCTGCTGTATCTGGTTTACATAAAGCTTGGACATTCGGAAGCTGCGTGGGTCAGGACGCACGTTTCCTCCGCATGGAAACCGTTCTCAAGGATGGGAGTCCACGGGAGCCTCGATTTTAATTAAATAAAATACACCCGTATTTGCATACGGCACACGCACCGGGGATCTACGAACTGCATAGTTAGGCCGAGATATGGCGGACAGCGGTAATATACGACGGACAGCGACGGCGGGAAAGGGTGATGGGAGCGAAGAGAGGGCGGAGAGAAAGATTCATCTCGAAATTGTATCGGCATCTGTATGGCCATTAGCATACTGGAACTGACGTATCTCGAAATGTTCTCATTAGCCGAAATTCATGGGCGGCTTCTACGCCCGGGGCCCCCTGGTCCATGCTCCTCTGGGCCCCTAGGCCCAGCCGGACCTACAGCCTCGCCCGGGACTGACCCGACAGTTTTGTAAGGTTAACCCGGTAACTAACCTGACTTAACCCAACCGGTCGGGGAATGTTAATGGCATCCGACTTGTTGACGAGGCCGATCCCGGGTCGACCGGAGGCCCGGAGTCACTCCTCCTGCCCCTCGTAATTACGTAAACCGTGTTTACGAGCTCATGTGACATCACAATGACCAGATGAACGAGCACCAGCGATTGCTGCTTCACCGAATTAAGGAGGTTAATAAGCAGGCGGTGCGCAACGCCCAAAACGCGACCGCCACCTTCCAAAGCTAGCAAGCTAGTGTACCCTTTTGCTCGTGATGCTGACTTTTCTAGTTGACACGCTGCACAGTGGAGTACGTACAGTGACTCTTACCAATATTCGGACACTTTTAAAATGGCGATAACTTTTTTGATATCCGACCATATGGATCTTTTCGAGAAGTTAGAACAATTGATTTGTTGAATTTTTGAAAGAAATTGCAATTGGTCGGAATTGTAGAAAAAATACCAATAGTCTGAAAATTGAAAATTTAACAAATACGCTCACTTGACCTTCGCCGAGAAAATCATGAAATGTCCCCCATTAATTTCAATACTTATTCGTTTACCATTCGGGTAAACGAAGGGATCTCGATTATGTTGGAGCATTGAAGGCACTATGTGTAGAATTAGTAGGTACAATTTAAAGCATTAGAAACAGTAGACGAATTTAAAAAGACTGTTATATTATATTAAGAGAGAAAATAAATTTCTGTGTCACTCAAGTTTGTTGCCATTCGGGTGGAAAATGTTTATTTCGCGTAAAGATCCGCTGTCTATTTATAACATGTTAACTCGGACATTTCCTCAATAACTGAATAGATCCCGAAGAGTACGATTAATCTACGACTTACCTAGATAGCACGCGACGTCTTAAAGACTTCTTTTTTACGTCAATTTTAGGTCTGAACGTATTACGTCTTGAATAGACGCCTTGAAGACTTTTAAAGACGTCTTTCTGGAAATGTCGTTTCAACGTCTGTAAAAAGACGTATGTTTCGAGACGTTTCAAACACGTTTTATTTCAGACGCCTTGAAGACGTCTTTTTAGAGACGCCGTTTGAACGTCTGAAATAAGGCGTCTTAAAGATGCACATTTCACATGGAAGTTCCAGAATGACAATCTCTCAATTTTTACAATACCGTTATAGTGTTTTAAATATAGTTTATTAATTTTTTTCAGATTTGTAAATCCGCGGCGTCGTAATTAAAAAAAAGAAAAGAAACAGATTTTCTCGACGTTTTCTGCGCGATAAACTAAACTAACCTTGAAATTGTTACGTATTATTTACTCTATGTATAAGTCTATTAGGAAAAATTAACCACGTATTAACCACGTTTTTATCAGCATGGTTGGGTCAGCGCGTCATGTGTTCGACTGTGGACCTGCCTACGCTAGGTTCGCGTCCAGCATACGCAACATCTAGAAGACGTCTTTTAGGCGTAAAACAGACGTCTTAGAGACTTCTTAAAGATGTACCGTTTCCCAACAAAAGACGTTCGGAAGCTGTTGGAGACTGAATGTCCGACAACAGTCGTCTTTAAGACGTCTCCGTGCTATCTGGGTAGCTAATTAACAGAAGAATACGTCGAATCGAAGGACAAGAGGATAACTGTTCCGAGTCTGTCGATATCCGAAAAACGGTTTGCTCGAAATAAATCGGTCATCAAGCGTCAGGTTGCGAAACCGAAGAAGAAGCAGAAGAAGACGAAGCAGAAGAAGAAGAAGAAGAAGAAGAAGAAGAAGAGGCGCACCGGCGAGCAGCAATACGCAAACAGAATCCCAGCAGTCGGATACTTCGTACAGCAAATCATGCAGACCAGATTGTTGGCAGATCCTGTCAACGAGGACTTACAGTTACGCGGCCGCGGCAAGGATAGCCAAAGGAATGCCTTTATATGCAAATCAGAAGGCTGCTGAAGGCTGACCGCAGCCGCGGCCTGGAGTTTAGGGATCGATTCGCAGATATGAATGTTCCTCGCTGCTGGCTACCGCTGCCATTACCGCTGCGACCGATGACGGATGAATTATTAATGATCGCTGGGAGTCTCCGGGATATCCATCAATGAGTGGAAGTGAATGCGCGACGACGCCCGGCGCGGCGCGGCGTCGTGCTTGCTGTTAATCGCTTCGGTATCAGGAAGCGGACACGTCGATCAGGAATTCCGATGTCCGGCAGATTTTTCTCTAATAATTCACTTTTATAAATCATCGATGGCTACCGTTTGCGCGCTGGTGGCGTCACTCGGGATACTGCAATCGAATATAGTGGGTGATCAAATTATTATGAACACGTCGAACAATTGGACAAAGATTTTTTTATAGGATACGTGACAGCTGAATTTAGAGAAGCCTGAATTTATGAATATTTCCTTTTTTATTTATAGTTTTATGTCGCATCAATTGCTAGGTTATTAGCGACATTATAAAATAAGTTAGGATATCGTACATTATTTTGTTACAATAGGTAAAAATATTACAGTATGAATGTCTGAATATAGGCTGAAAGCTTACTCTTTATAATTTTCTGGTGGCAAGCATAAAATATTGACGCTATTTCTTTTATTAATATGCTCGTCTTAGTGATGTAATATCTAGTGATGTCTATCTAGTTATGTTGAAAATAAAACATACTATTTTAAATCTTTAGTGGGTGCTTGCTGTTTCTTTATTGCGATATTGCGATGATTAAATTGTATTCATTGTGACAGTATAAAAAATTTCATAATCAGTATAAAATGGTATCAATATTAATTGACTATAAATTCAGAGCACATTTGAAACAGTATTTGATTTTTAATTGCTTCTTGTTGGTTTACTCAAATTACCCAATAGCGTACTGTTTATAGCAGCAACTCTTAAAATAAAATCCTGTTCATATATGTTACTGAACATATAACAAATGAAAAAAATATAATTTCTTAAATGTAACGTACCCCTTTACGAAATATTAGAACAATTTAACAAAGGAAAGTCGAAGACTAGTTAATTAACTTTAAGAAGTCAAAATAAAAATTACAATACCCTTAAATTCTTCTAATGATTTTGCAGTTTTCTATTCGACCTATTAATTTTTCTCATAAGTGCAAAAACAGTAGAATTTAGTAAACTATTCAGTCACCTTTTAGTTGCAGAAACAATTGCTTAAGAAAATCAGTATGCATTTGCATTGTTTTTTGTAGGATTTATTTATAAAAATGGAAAATTGCATTATCATCTGCAGTCTAATTATGCAATAGTCAACAGCTTGTAAACATCTTTCAAATATGTAACGAATTTAATCATTTTCTGTTTCATTTCATGAAAAGATATTTGCAAACGAACAACACTAGCGGATTTAATTAATAAAAAATGAGGATACAGGTAAATTTATTTGATGACAGAAGATACATAGTGCCAAATATGTCAGAATACAATTACACGTTTCTATGACGTTTTATTGCCAATGAAAAACCACTATGGATGTTTAATTAGGCAAGAAGTGTGCATTTGACTTTTATGAGCTGCTGTATCTGTAATTACAACACAGCATGACATAACTAGATAGTTTATGTCCAACATTATATCAATAGAAACAGATGGATTGACTAACAAAGAAACTGTTGGTGACATTGATAACGTTGAAAAAATTGTTAATGTTGTCTCTGCAACGTTGTATATTATCATTACTTAGGTAACAGAGTTTTTCAGTGATTTCCATTGTAGCTACATTTTTACATTTACTAAAGTCATTTGGACAATAGAAATACGTGTTAACAGAAACAAAATAAATGTAACTGTTTGTGTTAAATATATTATAAACAGTGGACTTTGCGCAAAGCATTTTCGATTTTTTTAACACTAGGTTTACGGGTTTTAATTATTCTAATATCTTCAATTTACGAATATTGAGATTGTGATTCATGAGAAATTATTAAACCAATTTATTTCTTTTGGTACATATAAAAAATATGGCTAAAAATTTTGATGATCTCATTCTTGTTGTTTCTATAAAATAATATAAAATACTCACTTTTTCATTTTACTTAAACTAAGGTGGTCGAATAGTAGAGTACTTTACACAATACTTATAACAAGAAATGTACCACAATCAAGATTTTCTTTAGTGTATGTTCATTACCTTTTTGTTATTATTATTATTCGCATGGTAGAAATAATTTCCTAACTAAAATTAACGTGTATTCGAAAAGCTGAATAATTTATTCAAAAATACTTCATACCGTCAAATGACCAGTTTAATATTTTTCATTTTACAATTAGTGAAATTATGAAGTTGCTTTCATGGAAATTAATTCGGTAAATTTCTTTATCGAAGCACATGCTGTGTTATAAAAATTGCATAAAATCTAAAGAAATAGAGCCTTGTCATTTCTGTAAGCTAAAACATTTTTATCGCTTTTAACGCTCGGTAGGTTTAGTGTTAACAAAGCCCGAAAGAAGTGAGACAATGATTTAAACTTGTAACTTAAAGTTTGATCGTACCGTTTCACACATCTTTAAGCTGTTGTAATCGTTATTTTTAGTACGGAAAAACTGATCTTGAACTTCTTAGAACGACGATATTATCAAGCTCGTTAATAATTGATTGAATCAACCTTACGGTCAGTATAGATATTTTATGTCAAATGCTTCTAATTCGTCCAATTACTTCCTTCTTAGATCTTATTAAATCCTGATTAATCAAGTTGACTTCATACTCGCCTCGTATACTGCAAATTATTCGGGATATTACGGAAAAGATTCTGACGATTATGTCTATCGTTACTTTGCTGAAACTAACGTATGTAGTTCATAAATCTACGCACAATCAATTAATAACACATTGCTATATATCATCGGGTTGACAATCTAATGATAGAACGTTTTTGCGTCATATGACGTCAGGAATTCGATGCGCGATTGAACTTTGTAAATCGCATATAATTTCATAGTTTGTTTTTATAATGGTGCACGCGAAAATGGTAAACGGCTATTGATAATTGAGTCGCGTGATATTTCCTTGAGCATGTTTTTACCGTCTTCTTCATTGTATGCATTATTATACACAAGTGAAAAAAGTCTTGGCGATCCTTTTTGTCTAATTGCAACAGAGAATAAATAAATAATATGTACGTTAACTAATTATTACATATTGTGCACTGCAAAATCGTTTACATTTGTAAGGTCTTCGTAGAAAAAGCTTCTTATCAGTAGACAGCGGATCTTTATGCAAAATAAAAATTTTCCTCCTGGATTGCAACAAACTGGAGTGAAATAGAAATTTATTTTCTGTCGTAATATGTTTAACAGATTGAAAATAATATAAAAGCATTTTTAAATTCTTCTAACGTTTTTACTGTTCCAAATTACACCTACTCATTTTTCTCATAAACGCTGCCCAATAGGTTATTGTCTGTTTAACAATATTGTTTTTCACAAATCTATCCATATCCCCGAAAGATGAAATACAAAAACATAATTACAATCATTACTCTTCCATATGTAAGTCATTCCGTATAGGTTACGGAAAATAAGAGAAAATGCAAAAACCGCTAATAGTTGTGATTATGGTTTTTTTGTTCATGTTTTTTGATTATGTTTTGTATTAGTCAGCGTATGACATTCTATATGTTATGGAAAATGAGAGAAAAATATAAAAAACACTAATAGTTGTTATTATGTTTTTGTATTTGGTCTTCGAAACATACGAAGAAAAGTTATTTATCGATATTGTTTATGACGAGTAGATCAAACGTAAACTAATTTTCACGAGAAGAAATAAATATCTACGTGGACCGTGTGTATTTTAGTTTTAATTGATACAGCCAACTGATTTTTTTATGTAAAAACATTGCTTCCTTTAGTCTTCTTATAAATGTTTAGGTCCACCGACGACAATGTTCTTTAACTGCATGCATGAAGACATTTCAATTCCAATTACAATTTATTACAAATACAGTAGAATCCAATTGTCTGAACTAAATGGGACCGAAGTGGTTCGAAATCCGAATTGTTCGGATAATCAAACAGTTTTAAAATTATTTATTAAATACAAGAGTATACTACTGTTGTAATTAGAAATGTGATATACAGTTTCAAAAATAAGACCATAAAATCTAAGACCATAAAATAAAGACTATCACATTGCGTTATAAAAAATACATGTTAATATGCAAACAATGCGATGACCTTGAAATTTTTGTTCTAAATGCATAAACTTCGCAATCTAATTGTTATTGATTAATAGACTGCTCATGTTTATGCAATTTTCAATTTTTGCAGGCAAATTTTTAAAAAGTGGAACCAAATGAAATCCTATTTTCATTTGCAATAAATAATAAAAATTATAAAATTTTATAATAATTTAATAGTATAAATTCACAATAAAAATTGTATTAAATTCTATCGAATTTGATACTCCAGCATTTTTTGATAATTTCCATAAATGCACAAAGATTCGCTGTCTACCGATTGCAGTAAGAAAATTGATATTTTGAGTTCGGAAAGCGGGGTTCCTTCGTAATCCATAACGCATTCAGCTGCGAGCATTAACGGCAAAAAGGAATGAGAAAACAGTTTGGAGCCAGTGTGACTTAGGGCAAATAGGTGAGATGACTGCGAAACGACGCTGGAGCCAAGATAGAAACACAAAACCGTGAGCTCCCAGGCAGAGCACGCGTCTGCTGCAGGATCTAGATGTCCCGTTCGACCGACACGTTCGTCGCGAAGCTTCGTGAAATGCCTGACGACCCTTTTCTTGGAGAACGATGACTTTTCCAGGAAAGAACGAAAGAATTGCGACGTACGGATTGTTCTCTCCTGACGACAGCCTTTGCTATTATCAAAAAACTCTATCATTTAGACCCGGACCAGCATACACGATTCGTTAAATGTATTATTATTCTGGATTTTCATACTCAAAAAATCAATTTGTTTGCACTCATCTCAAATTCTAGTTGACTAATCCAAAAAGGCCGAAAAATATTAAAAAATCGGTAATTTGACTTCTACATGGCTATATTTTTATTTTCTTTCGGTTCGGACCATAATTCATATTGATTAATCAACAACTTTCTTTTTTTTTCGTCCAGTAAATTGACAAAATAAACAATATAAACAAATGTATAACTCACGTAATTTTGATTACTTTCACTATAAAAAGATCGTACTCCCTAAAAATTCCTAAAAATTCGTGCAAAAACAATCTCGAAAACCAGGACACCATCGATTTAACTTGTTGAGTAGGTATACAAAATACTATAACAATTTTCTCACAATAATTTGTATAAGTTGAGTATAATTTAACGATATAAGAATGTAATATTAAATATGAATATTTAATCTTTATTCCTATTTTGTACTTCTCTCATTTGACACGTGAGAGTAAAGTGTGCAATAATAACAATCTCGATTATTATGTCGTAAGCACATCTGTCCACTGACTGACGTCATGCACCTTGCATGCATGATATACGTTCATTTCTTGGTATATTAATGCGACACTCGACATATTTTTCCCGGCAATGTATCTGAATCTGAAGGCAACTGTATCCTTATTATGCCACGAGAAAATTGGATACAAGCATCGCTGTGATTAATTTATGATTGCTTGCAAATTATACCGAGATGCTGTGAACAGAAACAAGAAAGGAGGAAGAGATAAATATTAAATAATTACTATAGTTTGCACCGTCATTTGATTTTATCTAAGCATGAAACATGCAAATCAAAGAAATATTAAATGGAGCCTGATTTGCACATTTATAAATAGTTTGGATAAAAAATGTTTATATGAAACATAGAATTCGATCGCACAATTAATCTTATTGATTGTTTGTTTTGTTCGATTTACCTGGAAAATATTATCCCATTATAAATATCTCTTTCAGGTTAGGAATCTTGCTGTTTGTGAAAATTAAAATTTGTTATTTGACCAATACATAAATAAATATTTGGCATTTATTTTACCAGATATTGTAAATTTTTATTAAAACAATTTGTAACCTATATTCCACATTGGAATAATTGAAAAATATTGAGTCAGTCTGTCTATTGCAAAATAAATTTAAAAAAGTAACATACAATCTACATTTTTTAGTACTTCATTACATATTTATCAATTTATCATTGATGAATAATTTAACAAAAAACGCAGATCTTATAGTTAAAATACATTATCACTAGACAATATCAACAAAAGGGGTCAAGTAAGATTTTATTTTCAATTGTGCTAGTCTCCCTGTGTCTGAGATAAATTAATTAATTAATATTTTTTTTATCAATCAAAAATTTTCATTAATCATAAATAGACTGCGATCATGAATAGAAACTAAATAGAATATTATTTATTTCTTTAATAATTTTAATAGATAGGAAGTCATATACTGATATCTTCAATTTTCAAAATTTTCCTACAATTTTGAATTTCATCTACTCAATGTTCAATGTCCAGTCATAAATGCGTCCGCTGTCTGATTATTACGAATAAACTGAGTAATATTTTTCATCGACAGTACTTGACAATTTTAAACAAAAGAAAAATAAATAAACGAAAAAAAAAAGGAAAACAAAACGAAAAATAAGAAGATGAAGAGGGTTCCGATCGAGCGGCAGAGAGCAGATATCAACTTCAGTGGTCAATGATTCCGAATTTCTGGTGGCAAGCGTCCCGGTCGATGGCGTGCTGCTTTATGGGGTGTGTAATGACACCGTATGGGGCTGCGAAAGCCCAGAGGAAACGTAAAAACGCGCGGCACCACGGGACACGCCAGGGGGGAGAGAGAGAAAAAAAAACAGTGCCTTCGGGTTATTGGATGAACAGCAATCATAAAATTTCCACCTACGACACTGGAGGGATGCCGGGAAATTTGACTGTGCAACATATGTACGGGTATTCCTGATATTTACGGCGAGGGTTGTAAACTGGTCTGCAAAGTAGAGGCGCTGTCAGCAGTTTCCATAAGATTGGCCGCGATGCCTCACAGGGGTTACCAGCCCCTGGCCTCATGAATATTCCTCGGCTATTCGATCCTCAGTCGCTGCGTTCGCTGGGAATCTGCTGCGAAAATGTGAGTGGAATTTTTTCTTCTTTCTCATCTTCGTCTTCTTCTGTTGTCCCGCGCGTAGGCGACCGCGCGTACCGGAAATCGACTTTTCGATAGTCAAAATTGAATTTCTTCTTTTTTCTTGAGATGTCGTCACTGAGTATACAGTGCTCCCATATCAGAAGTAGTAAGGAGACAAAAATGTTCGGATAAAAGAGCAATCACTTTTCCGATATTAAGTTTCATTTATTTAACACTAAACCTACCACGGTCACATGACCAGTTTTGTATTTTGCATTTTACAATTATTGAAATTATGAAATTACTTACATGGAAATAGGCTCGATAAATTTTTTCATTTTTTTATATAAAATTTTTTATCGATAAATTTTTTATTTTGCATAAAAGTTTAAAACCAACAATTTATTTATTGGTAATACGGTTATTTCTTTAGCAGTCCTTTTCTTAAACTAAAAATATCCACTACAAATACACGCGTTCGTGAGCAACATTTTTCCATGCTCTGAAATGATTAAATTGTTGCCACAATATTCCCTTCCGATATTGACATTTATTAAATTTGGTAAGTAAAAGTTCCAATATGCGATCTCCCATATAGAGGAGATGAAATGGCATATAATACCGTGCAGCAGGATTTCATTACGTTCCATATGCTTTCATATTCTACGACTGCCAATCTGATGTCAAAATATTCCCCAACTATATGCGCCTTTCTGTGATTTCTCCCTGAATGTGATCGATTGCTGTTTACGCTGGTAGTCGACTAATATCTGTGTACGTAAATATGTATGGTGCTTCAAGTTGATATCATTACACTGCGGATTTTACAAAGTTATGGTCAAAAATTTAATGTCAAATGGTAAAAAAGATTAAAAGGATTTATAAACAGACAGCGGATTTTATACATTCATGACAAAAATGAATAGATGTAATTTAAAACAGTAAAAACATTGGAAGAATTAAAAAATATTGTTATATTATTTTCAACTTATTACACATATTAAGAAAGAAAATTAATTTCAAGTTCACTCGAGTTCGTTGCAATTTAGGTTGAAAATTTTTATTTTGCATAAGGATCCATTGTCTATTTATAATTGTGGATATACTAAACTCATTAAGATTGTTAAGGAAGGAAAAAACCTTCTACGTATATAACTACTGCTTCTTATCATCAGTACAAACAATTTTTATTTTGCATAAATAAATCATCCATAGTCTAGATATCACTCTATATTTTTTTTTTTCTGTATAGATATACTGTAGAAATTAATTCTGTACTAATGCAAACATGGCGGTATCCTCGTCTGTCAAAATCAGTGTTGAAGCCTCTCAGAAAAAATATTAAATAGTAAATTTTAACGCTTGTAACTTGAACCAGTGAATCTCTTGCCTTTAAATTTCGATATCTACAGTTTTCTCGAAGAAATTAACAGCATTAGTAAAGTTTTAGTGGAAAAAGAGGACCCCAAGTTACAGAGCAGCCCTAAATAATATTCCAAATGTTCTAAACAAGTTAAAGAATATTGTCATCTGCAATTTTCGTGCAATACAATAGCGAAAGTTAATATACGGAAATGTCGTTGGGGTCATAAGAGACTCCGATACACCAATTAAAGGTTAATCTCTCGACTGTTTGTGATTTCACCTACCTCTTACACGCACAAAATCTCCGTCTAATAATCAGACACACGCGGCAGCGGTGCAATTCGTCGCACAAATCAGCAAGTTCTTCTCGACGGGACCGTTTCCCGGCAAGATAAGGAATAATTCTCGAACACCTCGGTCGCAAATAGACGGTTGTCACTTAATCCCCATTACGCGAGATCCGCTGGCGCATAAACAACCCCGACAGGTAAAACTGAGCGAGGTTTACGCGCTCGTCAGCTCTCGTCATGCCTGTATATTTCTGACCCGCACCCCCTCTCCCCACGCCGCTGGTGGACACGCTAAAGCGCCCATTCAGCTTTTTTCAATTTCAAGAACGTGGGTGTGTGCCACCGTCTTCCGACCACGGGAGATCGAAGATACATCCCTAATGTTTATGCAATGCCGGTGCCGTGCGGAATTTTTCGCGAGGAATTGCTGCGCGATACGGAATCGCGTGTGACGACGTACGCTGGCCAATAACGCATAACTCCGACAGATCGGATCTGCTTGGAACTGCAGATTCGAGCCTCGGAATGCGAAACTTTCGCGTTGTAACTGCACAAAGGATATTGTTGAAGGGCAAACGACGCGCGACGCGACGCGACGCGACACGGTCAGACTAATACCACGAAAATGCCCGTGGATTTTGATCGGCGCACACGTTTTATTGCTATATAGTTCACTTGGTAACCCCGCGCTTCTGACGATGCATCGACACGGCGGTCATCATTATGCATTAGAAACAGGAATCGAAATGGAATATGTTTCGCTTCTGAAATGGGATTGATGTACCATTTATGACCGCTTATACTAAAGGTCTGCGCATACTTGTCGGAGGTGTCTACTGTCTAATTCATACTCGACGCTCATACTTTCTCAAAATTTGGGCCTTTTTCCCGAACTTGAGATGCCCAAAGGAAAGAGGCACAGCCACAACATTTTTTAATGTCGTCCACAACATTTTTTACAGAACTACAACGAACCAAAACGTTCAGAACCTCCGCCGCGTCGACTTGAGTTGTTTGACGTAATAATAAATTATTATTTCGTTTGTTATAATGTTTAAAAAAATTTGTTAGCGGCGTATTCCCTATCTATTATCACGACGGACGCTGAAATTTATAGTCAATTTTTTAAAAAATAATACTCTATGTTAAACTCTGCTTGCCAGTTGTGTCGGACGAAATATTCTTTAGAAAATGAGTTTAACCACTAAATAAGTTGAAATTATATCGTGTTTAATATAATTTTAATCAGAAGAAATGCCAGAAATAAGTTGGCGACAGTTCCATAAAAATATAATTAAGTTTTGTAATTGGATTGATAGTGGTTTCCTGGTCTCACACTGTCGAGGTTCTCGGTTCCTCGCGAGGTCCATGCTCTGTAGGTATCGATAATTTATCGGCAGGGGATGTATGGCCCAAGATGTATGGCCCGCGCTCTAGCTCAGAAAAATATCGCGTCCGCAAGCTTCAGAAAGTTCGGTTAAAGACATTAGAGGCAGCACCCGGGTAGCTATACCGATTTCTAACCGTCTGAACTCCAAGTATGCGCAGTCCCTAAGGGACTATCATCCTGAGTCCCTATCGTTCACTGATCTATACAGAGTGTTCCAAAAATGTTGTATTTCTTTATAGAGAGTGATTTCTGAGGTCATTTGAAGTTACTTTTTCCTTTGCGAAAATGTTGTCCGTGGGTTCGTTGAGAAGTTATTAACGAAAAACACAGGCCAATCGGAACGAGGCTATGACTGAGTGTGGCGCTGGCGTTGGTCGAGCAGGAATCCGTCCACAGTAGACGCGTTCTGATTGGTCCGTGTTTTTTCATTAATATCTTCGTAATACAGCCGCGGAGAACATTTTCGTAAAGGAAAAAGTTATTTCAAATGGCCTCGAAAATCAACACGTTCAAGAACATTATTTTAACACCCTGTATAATTAATGAAATAATTAATGACATAATAGGTCCACGAAAGTTAAGAATATATCAGTCCCAAATATACATATAATCCAATCATGAGATGCACACTACGTGTAGAACGTAATAATTTGAAAATTGGTTATATTAGTTAAAAAAAATTTTTGAAAACCTGGAACAGTAACAAAATTATGAACATAAACGACCCATAAAAATAAGCGTAACCGTACCAAGCCTATACTGCGACTGGTACACATTTTTTTATAAAACTGACAAGACTGGATTTATTGAAATCTAGTTAATAATTAAAAATGTATTTAATAATTTCTAATGGAATGACTCTTGCAACTTCAATAGTTATGAAATAATAAATGTAAAACCGGTCATTTGGACGAAGAATATGGAAAGGGAACGCACCAAAAAATGTGGAAATCCTGTTAACCGAGTATTACCCGTTACCGGGTCCGGCCTCCTCCATATCAATAAGACAAATTGATCTTCGCTTGAGCAGAAAGAATCCGTCAGGAAACGAATTGAACATCACTCTAAACTCGAAGTCCGCCCTAGCAAACTGCTATCCAGAACTGACGCAACTCTCCGGGCCAAAGCAACGGACGACACAAAAGAACTGAACAGAACAAAGATACAATACCTCCTTCGTTCCTTTCAGCGATCCCCGGGCCCATTCACGTGAATACGCGATTACCGGCCGATTAATAGGAGCAGCAGGTTGCAAGGGGTGGCGCGTATATGATTTAAAGGGGGTAGGGGATGCACGAGGGGCACAATGGCCCGTGTCGATGCTCACGTTTCCTAACAGCGCTTGCCCAATTTCACTCAAACAGAAGCCGATTAATTCGCAGCGTCCAATTTAATCCGGACCTTCCACCTCCGCCCGTTCTAAGAACACCCTCCACGGTACCATTATACATATTTTAAACTGTCAATCTCTCCTAGACGAACGGTATTCGGATTAGATGCGCGGGGTCAGGTTGGATTAGCATTGGGGGTA
The DNA here is from genome assembly GCA_028454225.1 of Lasioglossum leucozonium. NCBI lineage: Eukaryota > Metazoa > Arthropoda > Insecta > Hymenoptera > Halictidae > Lasioglossum > Lasioglossum leucozonium. The sequence goes on along the minus strand of CM052205.1, from coordinate 15,199,475 downwards.
ACGATCAGAACGCGCCGAGGGGGCGGACCGACCCTCTGCAATCTGCAGATTTCGAAGTTTTGTTCGCGATCTTCGGACATCGGGACCCGCGTTCAATCGAACGATTGATATTTTTCCTCTGTTCTTTGTTCCTTCGCTTATTGTGGCCCGCTCCTCGAGAAACCAATGAGGATTTAACCCTTGTGTATAACCAAAATTCACTACAGTCGTCAATAACCGGCATACCCGGGTATCTACCTCCGGTTTGTTTTTCAAATAAACACTTTATATCACGTTATTCTGGGGTTCTTACGTTTGTAATCAAATTTTCAAAACCTCGCACAATGCCGCATGCAATGGACAAAAATCAAAATAATCATGGTTCGATTCTAATCTAATTATCGAACAAAATCATCAGTCGTAAGGAAGGAATGTGTATATAAGAAGTAGTATCCAAGAAAATCAATAGGGGATCAGTAGCTGCCAAGAATTTATTGTAGTATATATGCTAAAAAGTTAGATTACTCGTGCCCTAATTGCTCTTTTGGGTTCGTTTTTGTTTTAAACTGTTTGTTACAATTTAGGTATGGAGAATTTGACCAGAGGTATGCATAATTTTATCTGGCAATTTAGGAATTGCGTTTTTTCCTTAAAATGCAATTTACAAAAACACGGTTCAAAACATCCTGTAATTTTGGCTGTTCTGTATCAACAAGATGTTGTAGTATATTGCTATATAATTTTTTTCTGCATTCGTGATCGCGATTTGGTTAAAGCTTGGATGTCCGAACACGCTTATTGGCAGAAATTATCAAAAGTTAGAGAAAAACTTTGTTCTCTATTAAAAATGAACGTTATATCAGATGAAGTGGAAAAGAGATTAAAAGCTTTTTGTGTGCCACTTGCAAGGAAGTGGAGAGATAGTTATCGAAATCGACCTCACCTATTAAGCATCGCCATAAGTGGCTTGACATTGGAAATAAATATTCCAAGTGAGACAGAGCCGTTTAGTTTATTTCTGGATTTATCTGGCAGTCTTTATTAACCATTACTTAATACTAGTAAAAAATACGGTGATGTGTATTCTCACATAATTATGCATTATAGTACATATAATTAAATTTAACCACATAATCAAAAAATATTTTGAATAGAAGTTGTACAGTATACAGTTGACAACAAATTGCAATAACAACTAATCATAAAAAACTCTTCATTAAAAAAAAATCCACACAGATGTGAATAACAATCTTGTAAATGGAAAAATTCAATTTCCACTGTAATGCAATCAAGAAACATGTAGTTGTTGACAGAATATATTAATTACAATGAAGTTTGCTGTTGCAAACACGATGTATTTAGCAAAAATTTTTCGTTTAATGTCACTGTCAGAAGTCAAACACTTCATATGTAGGAGTCTAATATACTGGGTGTCCATTTGAAAATTTTCCAGCCGAATATCTCGAAAAATATGAAAGATATTAAAATTGTGTGAAACACGTGTCCAAAGATTTCGAGGGGAAAAGAGGGGGGCAGTATCATTGTTTTTTATTTGGGTGGCATTTTCAAGGTCATTTGAAGGTCAACTTTGTTTTTTGAATGGAATATCCTGTTTTTTATACCATAGATCGATAGAGTATCAAATTCTGAGTATAAAAGTGTTGACCTTCATACGTCTTAAACCTAATAGTTAATGGGATATCAGCAGTAGTTTATTAGGTTTAGGACGTATGAAGGTTAACACTTTTGTACTCAGAATTTGATACTCTATCGATCTATGGTATAAAAAATAGGACATTCTATTTAAAAAATACGGACTTGACCTTCAAATGACCTTGAAAACTCTTTCCCCCTCGAAATTCTTGGACACATGTTTTACACTTTTTAATGTCTTTCATACTTTTCGAGATATTCGGCTAGAAAGTTTTCAAATGAACACCCTGTATAGAGCTATTTATACGTTAACAATTTAATTTTTTATAATGATGTTTACCGACACCCGAGTAGAATGAGCACCGCTGTTTTACGGATGAATTGTTAAACGATATTTTCGAATTACCGTGGTCTCTCCAAACGACACCTCTTTCTATTATGTTACCTTGAGTCCCCCTGCTAAGAAGATCCTACCCCTTGCAAGGTGGAATGCTACGAGTCACGTGAGAGCCGATGTGCCACGTGCAAAGTGTACCGTGGCTCTACTCGTTAAGGCTCAGGTGGGGGTGAGTTAGCGGATTAATAACGCCTGGCACGAGCCTAATCAGCCGGTGTAGGGTTCACGGGTGCCTGGTACTTCGCACCCCTCTCATACAGTCGACAGACCCCATAACAATATCATATTCGGGCCTCCCCTGAGTTATTAACCTCTAAGGTTACCGCAGTCACCCTCGCGCTGCCGACATAAGCCGCACTTAATTACCAGAAAAGCTTAACCACCGACCATTAGGCCGTGTTTGCAACGGGAACGAGGGGGAATCAGTTTTTCGCGAAACTTTCGCAGGAAGTGCGTCGATGGACGATTGACTTCCTCTACCTAGCTGGCGCACGAGCTATTTAAATGCGCTAAATGGACTAATTTAGCATTTAGAGAAATGCAGAAATTAAATATTGTTTACATTTATTTGCAACAATAACAATACAATACCATGTTAAATTAATGTAAAAAATCTTGTTGAAATTATTTACAAAAAAATTATTATTCGAAAAAGTGAAGAAGAAATGGATTATTTAAATTTCATTTTGTAACAATAAGAATACTAATATTAAATTTAAATAAATGAAAAATTAATATATTGAAATTATTTACAAGAAAATTATTGCTCAAAAAACTGAAGAAGAAATGATGGATTATTTAAATTTGATTTATAAGAATAATATCATGTTAAATTAATATAACAGAAAAATTAAAATATTATTTGAAGTAAGACAAGACCTCCAAGACTAAATAAGAACACATGGAGATTATTTGTACAATTATACATATGGTAAATTCATTTGTCATATAAATCCTACATTTCTGTATTCAAATAAAAAAATACATGACCATCTCAAATGACATGTCGCCAGATACAGTATATCATCTTAGGATTTAAGGTGCACAAAATGTGACTATTTTACATTAGTTTATAAAAATAAGAAGAATGTGTTTATCCAAATTTTCAGCCATTTTTTAATAATATAGGGGAGCCCGACAATTGACAGTAGCATTGTAAATAATTGAAAATAAATATAAATATTAAAACTATTGTTCCGGTATATATAACGAAATTCAATATAAATATGCAATTACTTTATACAGGGTGTCCCACCAGAAATTATCACCTTGATTTACGTCACTATGTAGCAAAAAATGTTGCACACAGTTTCTGTGTAATCGTAGTCGAAAGTCTCTTGTTGAAATTGTGAAATTGTTAGTTCCGACTTCTCTACCAAACGAAATAAATTTGTTAAATAAATTCTCATGGATGCATCTTTACGATCTCAATAATCGCGAATTAAAGATAGAACTCGTGATTTTGACGGTAAATCTGGTGTTAACAATTATTCTTAAAGCCTAAAACAGTCCCCAAAATGGCCGCCCAGGAGGATGGCCCCACCTGGATCCTTGCACCGCGGAATGCAATGAAGCAAACAGCAAGTGTCATCGAGAAGCACGGTATAGCGTTTTAGAAAGAGATTCAGCCTCTTTCCCGGCTAGCCAAGTTTCGCGAAAGTTAATTAATACTCGTGGGGTGCAAACGAGAGTTTGGGGGTTTACCTGTTGACAGTAACGATGGCCGGTGAAAAGAGTCCGGAAAGAAAAACGTCGATAGCACGTGTGTTTACGAAAGCTGAAATTCCGGCGGCAGCGGTGGGTGGCTCGAAGGGGCGTTGCGGGGGTGGGAACGGGGGCCAGGGGGCCGGTGATGTACCCCCTCGAGTGGCCGAAGCGAGGGCAACGTTGTCGAGCGCAATAAAGACACCCCCGGTCGGGTTGCTGCTGTGCGAAAGTCGGTTCGCAAAGAAACTTTAAATTGGAAAAGTTTCGGCCCAGGTCGTCTCGGGGCAAAGCTGCAGAATGCTTAAAAATAAGCGCGCGCTACCCGTCTGCCATTATCCTCGGCGCAACGTGGCGATTCCCTTGGAACCGTTGCATCCTACACGGGATAGTGTTGCGCTATATTTTTATTATTTCGAGCCTGCGGGCCAGAGTCGCGAGGAGCTGATCAAAATTCATGTCTCCGTTAAAATGATATTGTTGCATATGAAATCTTGAAATGCGAATATTAGGATCGAGAAATACAAGCCTCGGCGAACATTATTCGATCGCAGTTGTATTTCTCGTTGTACGAGGAAATTAATATTTTAATTAATTCATATTTCTGCGAAGCAATATGCAGAAAACTTGATTTGTTTACCAGCTGATACCGTCGGCACTTTATTACGCATTGCCCACTCATTTCTTATGCACAAATGGACGCGAATGACATAATGCCCTAGTTGACTGACAACTCGTCAGTAGTATAATTTTTTTTATTTATCATACGTGCACGGTTGTTTATGGAATTGTTCAAACGCCCTTCAAAACTTTTTTAAAATTGGAGCAAACAACCTGACGTTTCTTCAGCAATTAGCAAAATTGGTTTACTAATTTAGAAAAAAGTGCATTTGGTACATGAGAAAATGAAAAAGTCACTTTTTAAAATATGCAATATTCGGCCACTTTCGGAAGGATGATAATTTTTTTACTATTGAATCATTTTGGATTAGTTTACTAGTACCAAAAAATTTTTGGAAGAGTTGCAATTATTCAAAATTACAGAGGAGATAGTAAAAATTATTTATAACCTTTTTCTGTGGGCCTATGTTGAACATTTTTAGCACACATTTTGAAATCATTGAAATCAGTATCACATACATGCTCACGAAACGTCGCTTTTTTATACTGATTTCATAGTTCGCCTATTCTGAGAAACCGAGAACGGGGAAAAATTTATGGTTACATGGAACAATGAAATAAAAAATGTCATTAATGTTTATTGATATTCGCTGTTCCCCGTATTCCGTAAATATAAAATCACCGTGAAACGTAGTATGACGAAAGAAAATGTTGAGTAGCAACAAGATGAAGAAAGATTTTTCACTTTCAATAGTTCGACGAAGAAATGCGTTTCCTATCGACGGCGCCAATCATATTAATGAAGATTAATTGGTTAATTAAAAAGACGACACGAATGTACGGATATTTACATTCCCTTATGCATACATATAAGTATAACATAAATTTATGGATTGATGTACCGCGAAGATAGCGTTCGTGTAAGCCCTCTGACCAATTAAAAATGTTCAACTGTTCTGTTTTCATTATTCATTACATTATCACGTTCTAGATGCTAAAACGGTGTATCCTCCATTGGAATTGTTTGTAATTGGATAAAGATTTCGCCAAGTATGGAATGTAATTGGCATAATACAGGTATTTCGCAAACCAGTTTCCGCCGTTTATCGGCGTATCAGCCAGGTGAAAGCAATGAGCGGCCATAAGTCATACACCGGACAGTCGTAAATAGTCGATATTAAACGTCGATATGAGGGAATTAGCATAACGGTGCACCGTTAAAGCGGGGAGTTCGACTGGCTGGTAGCCGATCGCCCTGTCGTTTATGTCATTTTCTTCTATCGACACCGTTGCTCATATGACTTCATGGCTCTGTATGGGTTCGCAAATCAATCGTCCCGTTGTATACCACTCACTCGCGCGTTCATACTGAACTTCTAATTAATGCATACTGGCGCAAAGAGCGGTAGGAACATTATGATTACATTCGATTCATTTGTATACAAAATGCATTCGGAATATATTAACCCTTCCGCGGTCATAAATGCATACGTTACGCTTGAATAATAAAACCATTTCGCATGACACGCTCATAAATTAACATACACTATAACGATACTTAGTCGAAGAACTATTTACTAATCTTCGTTTAAACGACGTCCGTCTATAGGCTCTAATTATTGCTTCAAACATGCTCGAAGTTCGTTAAATTGATTTTATCAACAACTGTTCTAATTTCCTGCGTTTTATCAACCGGTCATATCGGGCCCCCCAATCAAGGAATACTTTTATATAAGTAGATTTTTATATGCATTTACGAAGAAATTAACTGGGTAAAATATCAAAAATCTAAGAATAGTGTTATATTGTTTTCAAAGTTTTATGCATTTATGGAGAACTTAACTGGGTGAAATATAAAACAGTGAAAAATATTAAAAAATTTAAGGATACTGTTACGTTGTTTCATCCTACTAAGGTGTGAAACTAATTTTTATTTAAATTGCTTACCACAATCGATGCAGAATATTTTTATTTTACATAAAGTTTTATGCATTTATGAAGAAATTGCCTGGGCGAAATATGAAACAGTAAAAAATATAAAAAAATTTAAGGATGCTGTTATGTTGTTTCACTCCTATCAAGGAATAAAACGAATTTTTATTTAACTTAATTACCACAATCGAACGCAGAATATTTTTATTTTGCATGCAGATTCGCAGTCTGTATACATAGTATAAGGCATAAAGTATGTATTTCAATGTACGAGCTCACATGGAATTGTATGAACTTATAGCAGAAATAATTGCAATAAATTCGAATGTTTAATGTTTTACTACTAACAATTTTTCTTTTCTTATCTGGATTGTTGAATGCACAGTTTATAATTAAAAATATATAATTTATATTTGTTGAAGCATAATACTGTATATCTAAACTTTAGAATAAATACATAGATGATAACTCATTCCGTTTATTGAAAGTATAAGGATACTTTTATGGAAAATTGTGGAATACATTTTTCCCAGTCCGTATATAGCAATAACAAAAGGACTTGCGCAATTATTATGCAAATTCTTATTTACATGTTCTCGTCTATTAGCAAATTCCTTGCAAAAACAAATAAAATATATTAATACTTTCGGCTAATGTATACGTTTTCTTGTCTTTTACCAGTTGCATATACAATATCTGCATAAAGATTCATAGTAATGTAGTCTAGTCGGTATGAATTAGTTATGTTTAGTATCTGTGGTATTATATTTTACTAGAGAGCCATTTTTCGAACTTTTTGGGATTGTTTTTAAAGAAAAGAAAATATTGCTTTGGATTCATTTGTTGCACGCATATTTACTGTTATTTGGAGTGTAAAAAATATTTTTTTCAAGCCAAAATACTTCGTACGAGCTGGATTTTTCTAAACAATATTTTTTTAACAGAAATGTAATTTGTCTGTCATAGTAAACCTAGTTTCCTGAAGTCGAAATAAATTCAAATAATCCTGGATGACAAAAGATGAAATTATAATGTACAATGGATTAAAAAATTATCTGAACACTAAATTTTCAATTTGTAAAAAATCTTTAAACTGCGTTAATTTCGTTAAAAAGTTGTCCAACAATTCTTAAGGGATCTTTGCAAAAAGGAGGCTTCATTCTTCAAATCTGTGGTGTCTTTACAGAGGTTTGATAGAATTTTTTGGAAAGAATTTTCAGTTTACCACCCGCCACATTATGCGAAAGTATCTTGGAAGGGAATCTAAATTATTTCTGTACTATTGTTTTTTTATAAAATGATCACACGTTAAATATCGAGAAAGTCTTTCCAAAATCAGAAATTTACTTTTCTAAACTAACTCACTGTATTAAAAAATGCAACAAACAAATAAAAAGAAAAAAAATGCCAGTTGGATAACGTGTTAATGTCACACGCCTAAACGGCGTATGCGATGAAGCATCGCGCGCAGTGAATTTCGGGTTTCTCGAAATTTACGAATCAGGATTCACCGGGCCGTCGCAAGAGCATTACGACTATCAGATTTGTTTATTTCCTTTCGAATTCGCTCATATCTCGATGAGTGTATCAAACACTGTATTTCTTTCCACAATGACCAATAAATAAATTCCGCGTATAATGCGCGACAGTCCAATCAGAACCGCGCGCTGTAAAAGGAGCTGCGCGAGATAAGAACCGTTCCCCGCGCGGTAATTCCATAATTTATTTTCCGCTGATCGACTATTTTTGTCAACTCTCATAACCGGCTAATAAAAATCCGAGCGGCTGTCCCGCCGAATGAAAAACTATTCGCGCGAAGCGTAATTTTCGCGGCCATTTATTACCGAGTATATCATCGCGAGGCGAGCTTTATTTCTTGGAAATTAATGGCGCCACGGTTCTACAAAGTAGCTCGCCGTTGTTGTACATGGAATTTTCAGTAGGGAACCACGCTTCTGGAAACCGACCTTTAAGGCACTAAAAATAACAGAATCTCGCGCGTCATCCTGGCAAAATTATTTAACCGTGCCGAGCCAAGAAATAAACTCTTTTTCGACCGAGGACTACAGGAATTTATTGCTAAACTGCGGCTTCTTGTACCGGCTGATTCTGGGAACTGGAAGAAGTTACTTTTTTAAGTAAAAATAGGAAAAAATACGTCCATTATTATGACCTTATTGCACCTAACAAGTGCAATTGCACTTTTTTCTTTAATGCAATCCAAATTTTTTGTTACACCATTCGATCCCTTTTATTATACTACGTATAAAAGTATTAACTCAATGTCATCGAAATATCAATACTTTACGAGATATTTGACATTTTCTGTGACAAATATAGTAGCATAGTTCCTAAAATTCATATCGAGAGTTTGGATACTTCTTGTGGTAAACTACGTTTCTGACACAAAGTGGAATATGTCGTAAAGTATTGATATTTCGATAGCCTTGGGTTGGTACTTTTATACGTAGAATAATAAAAGGGATCGACTGGTTTATTTAAAAAATTGGGTTGCATTAAAGAATAAAGTGCAACTGCACCTGGTGGGTGCATCGATGCATCCGCATAAAAAATTAAGTCATAGGAAGTTAGTTTTTTCTAATTCTAGTTTTATTTAAAAAAGAGCAGTAACTTGTCTCAGTTCCCAGAATCGCCCTGTATAATAAAATGAAGTTCTCTAAACGTTATTAATAGCCTGCGGATCTTTATGAGAAATAAAAATTTTCTTCGTCAATTACAACTATTACAAGACACAGGAAACATCCGTTATTTTGTTACACGTCTATAACATGTTTCATAGCCAGTCTTACTGGCTAGGAAAGTACATTGTAAGATTGTTTAAAATCTTTAAAATCGTTAATTTGGATTTGCCAGTGAATAGAATAAACGAACCCAAGATTTCATATATTTATGACAGAAATATTATGTAGAAAACAATAAAAACAAATTTTGAAACACTTCTACATTATTTTCAATTCATTAAAATTATTAGGGGAAGAGAGTTTCTTGCAATTAATGCAACATAATTTTATTTTGTATAAGAATCTGCAGTAAGAAGGTTTCAGTTATGAAATGTTCATTGATATTAATGATAACAATAGATGTCTTCCTCAATGCAATGTCCCCAGAGACTACAAATATTAATGTAAATTACCTTGGATATTAATACTCCCAAAACACTAACTTATCATAACGTCAGATATACGTAACTTTTTCATATTATTTACATCAATTCTGATACAGTTCTGGACTTTTACATTCAAGGTCACATAAAAGTCATGCTATCATAGGCCATAAATTGAACTCATTTACTCCTATTTAAATAAATATCGGTGACATTGTTTACTTACTGTTATGAAAACAATTTTATTTTTTGCACTAAACTATTGGACGATTTGTTTTGAAACATTCAAGGAATATCCGAATAAATAAGAACAATGCGAAACATTAACAGAGAGCTGCATAGAAACAAAATTTTCAATAACGTCCTTCCAATATCATTTTTAAAATAATGTTCGTCCAATTCGACAATTTTTTGACTTGCCAACATTACATTGATCGTGACTTGTTATTGTTATTAACAAGTTTATTTATAATAACGATCAATATTAATAAGAAATTGATGAATCTTCCCTTAATGTAAATATTCAAAAAAACCAACAGTACATATGATAAAATAGTTTGAAAATGTGAGATAAAATAAAAAATTCAATAAATAAATCGTTAATAAGACAAACAGAAGGACTTTGTTAATTTTATATTTGCACATACTAAGCGTGAATATAAAAAACAAAACAGGAATGTAAATAATTATGAACAACAAATTTTCCCACGAATAAATAACAAATACGCGTAACAGTTAATAATCAACCGATTGAGGAGAAGGCAAGCGTCTCGGCGGAGGGACAGAAAACGCATAAACGCTGAAAGACGTACCATGTCGGCGTCGTCCGACTAACCATTACGAAATCAACGATGCGATGATAAATGTGTTTTCCGTCATAGTTTATGAAGCCGATAAACGCGTCCGATGCCGCATGAATTGCTAATGGAAAATGCTATTGACAAACGCGGCTGTGTAAATCACCTAGCCGAATGGAATTCGCAATGTGGGCTGCGGCCACGTTGAAAGTTTCGTTCCTCGGTGCTTAGGTTCGTCGGTGCGGAGGCGGTGGATCAGCAATAATTGTTGATATTTAACTCTCGAAGAACGGAAACCTTTGTCGCGCACGCGAACAGCTCTTCACTGACTCATAGTACGATCTATTCTAAGTTTATTTCTGAATCCGATCCTCAGTCATTCCGAAATCGTTTCCCCGATATCCATTTTATTCCCCTAATAATAACATATGTATTTATCGGGCACTTGAATAAGTTCTTTCGATAAATAAAAGTCCTTGCTTAGTTGTTGTTCAACGAAATGACTGTTGTTATTGAAAAATTGATTGTGGCGCACTCAATTGGTAAAATTGGTCAAATTGATAAATGGGAAAAATTGGTAACATTGATAAAAATTGGAAAAATTGATGATTCGATTGTGGATTTCATGCATTCATGACAAAAATGTGTATCAAATGCAGAACTGTAAACACATTTAAAGATTTTATAAATATTATGCATCATTATGTTTTAAAATGATTAAAAAGTGACACGAATATTTATGTAGCCCTCTATCTGGCAATAGATTCACACAATTTTTATTTTGCATTAAAATCTATTGAAAATTAAATATCGCATAAAAATCTATTAAAAAGATTTAATAATTTCTAAATAACAACCTCAAAAAAAAGTGATGAAAGTATTTTATTTAAAATAAGTTATTGCTTTACTATTGGCATTACAAAATTGGTTAAGAAACCCTCAATTGATGGTCTTCAATTTGTAAAAGGCTGATGAATTGTCCTCGGTCATTGTTAAAATTGACAATATAGTTTAGTTTTAATCAATAGCGGAAAAAGATTTTATAATATGCTTCTAAATAAAAAAATAATTTAAATGATTTATAATTTTGTGAATGAAATTTACATTAGAATAATGCTGTAAACTAACAAATGTATGTCGGCAATCGATATTAATTTATGAAACATATTGATGAATCGTTGTGAAAAGCCGTTTATGTTTAAATCGAGAAACAAACAAGCTAGCGAAGCGAACACTGGCAAGAAGACAAACAGAAAAACCACAGAAAAACGTAGAAACGCGGAACGAGCGCACGCATTATAAATAAAGTCTTTTGCAATATTGGAACAAATATAGAAAGTGTTTGTGTTTAAATTAATTTATGGAAATGTACGTGCGAACATATTTTTATTTCAAGTATTATAAACATATATTATAAACATTCTCTTGATAATGGTCCATATCTGGATCGAAACGCTGAGAATAATTTAAATTGTAAAATTGCTAGTTAGTAATATTGGATCGAACCTGTAGCACCGAAATCATTAATTGATTAATTATTATAAACATAAATGTGAATATAAATATGCAAAACCAACAAAGCAGGATAACGGTCAATTTAAGCTGACGCAAACGGCGAAATAAGTGGCATTTTTTGTAAGATCGAGATTCCACTTAATTCATACGTCAAGGGGTCAAGCTGCATGAAACATCGTAGTATCCAGAATAAATGGTTGAACATCGATTACAGAGACAATGAGAGCCCGCGGGATCTGATAGACTAGAACAAATGAGCGTTTCAGACGCTTGACGACCGATTGTAAACAAACGTTGAACACAGTAAGTACTCCTGACTGTAATGTTTGCTCAATTCCACGGAACCATCCGTAAAACTCTAATTGATCCTCCGATCGAGCAAAGTATCTTTGGCACGAATGCACAGAGCCCGAACGCATTGCATCGGTGCGGTGGTTGCAATCCCGACTAGACACCGGTCTCAATTAATGCATCGCATCGGTAAATAAACGGATGATTCTTCAGTTCGAGTCGGTCCGCAGCAGCCTAGCTGTCTCAAGAGGCCTCATTAACTGCAGTCCGCCAATTATATAATAATAAGCTAATAATAATTGCATTGCCGTTGCATCAGCCACCGGTCAGCCCGAGTGGACGAATAAATTAAGGACTAACTTCCCTCTTACGACGCCCTCGTCCAGACTGCACGTCAGGCTGCATCCAAACCCAGTCTTAAGTGCATTTTTAAGCATCTCGCCCTTCCCGTGGCCGGATATGAGAAAATGCATGAGAGCTGCCGCGGTGATTAAAAGCCATTGTGCTACGATTATTGATTCTGCGAACGTTCGACTCGAGATCGCAACCATCACCGACTCAATATTAACACCCAATCCCCTAGTTTAATCCACTCCCGCATTGTTTTCTTCACAACTCGTTCAGCCATACTGCTCTATAGATTTTTCAAATACTACTTGGAAATTATAAAATTGCAGAAAATATTTTTCATCGATTCGTTACTGATTCAATGAAAATGGATCGAATTAACTTTTCCGCTTAACACGTAACCGACCGAACGAATAAAAATAGTTATTTCACCGCCAATCAATTATGTTGCGAATTTTAGGCATTTCTACCAAAAATAAGAAATAATAAACCACTAATTATCCTGGGCAATAAATGAGTTGGATATAATTATTTAATTATTTAAATAATTTTACTAGCAAAAATAAGAAATAATTAACCACTTGTACTGTAGTGAAACGACGAGAAGGTCCCCACTCTACCTACTTACCTCTTTTACGACACTATTCCTGACGCTTCCGCCCGGTCACGTGACGCGTTACGTCTGGTCGTGCATGTGTCCGCTACTGGCAGAGAGAGGGTAACTTTTCCCCTCACTTCGTGCTCCCTCCCCTCGTCTAGCGACACTGCTGCCAAGGACCTTCTTGTCATCTCACTGCGGCAAAAAGATAGCACAACTGATTCATTTAAGGTTAACTATATATATTTTTTTAATTTTAAAATGCAACCTGTCAGTATAAAAACTTGAAAAAGGTTCTTATTAACCCTTTGCACTCTGAATTGTTTTTCAATTTTGCTACCAGCAGCACACAACTGTTTTTATTTGAAATTTACTTTAAAGGACAGTTCCTTTACTGCTACTTATTTTTAACAAGTTTTATTATTTTTCCATTGGTTCCAACATGAAAAAATGTCGAGTGGGACTCGACGAAGGAGCTACCGAGATAAAAACTGATGTCGAGTCAAACTCGACATAGGAGTGCAAAGGGTTAGATATAATACAGAAATAATAAAATATTGTCCGGACAAAATGATGGCAAGTACACGAAGAATTTGTTGGAAATTTTTGAAAAAATGAAAAATATATTTTCAATGTTTTGCACGTTTGTTTTGTATGTACAACATTCAACATACTCTTGAGAAAGGTGATCTTCTCCGACGAGAAACGCTTTAATTTGAATGGTCCACATTGTCTAAATTTCTAGGCATACCACATTATAATAAAATAGCACTTATGGCAGCTACAAGAGCGTATTATCACTAGACTGCGGCATTTTGGACAAAACATAAATTGTTCACCCGAATTTCTTATTATGTTTAGCAGGTTGAAAATCAGTACAATAGTGTATGTTCAAATTCTTCTAACGTTTTTACTGTTTAAATCGCAGCTACTCTATTTTTGTCATAAATGCATAAAATCCGCAATCTCGTCACTTATTATTGAAGTTCTTCGAATTGTAGTTTTAAGGAAGGAACTGAATACCGCATTGCTATACTATTATAGAACAATAACATTAGAAATAAGGGAAGAAAAAATGTTTACTAGAATCAGTGGCAGACCGCAAGACCCCGCAACACGTAAACGGAGAGCGTCCAAACTTTTTGGATTTATTATCTTGTAACTTGACTAAAATTATCCCTAATTTAAATTCAATTAAAACTACACTGGCAGAAAAAACATACTTTCAGCGGTTATTGAATTTTACAATTCTCCTACGTAAAAAGCTTTAAAAAATCTCGATCCTATAAAAATATCGAAAAAAAGAAACAAATTATATTTTTCGGGGGAGGGGGCGAAAATGTCTAATTTCTCCACTGAATACACTATCTACGAATTTTCTAAAATTTATAGTCTTGTCCCGCATGCGTTAAACATTTTCCTGAAAGACTGATCGCATCAGCCATGCGCCGGAGCCTCGACTCATATGAAGCTCATATCGCCGCGGAGTATGACCTTAAAGACCGCGATCGATTCGATTGTACCGCGGAGATCGGTTGCATAAATAGACGCGGTTTGATTTACAGGTGTAACGCGACGCGTTCCCGTGCATTGTGATTTTTAATGCGGCCGGTCGCGTTGATTTATCATCTTGCTGCTGGCATTTCCATAATTTATGGGAAAATACGGAAGATTTATGGATTTCGATGCCCGCGCGCCTCCGATAAATACACACGCGTAACTATTTCATCGAGAACAAGGATAAGATACCGTCGCGCCGGGGATATCCTCGTATTGCCGAGCCATTCGAACGTTAGGCTTTAATCGTCCCGGCGATCTTTTTAACGAGTAAAACATCTAATAGTTTCAAATAACCGCGCGCAGGATTTATGCGAACCTGACCGGACTCTAACCGAGCTCCAAAGGTAACCGAGTGAAGAATTCGTCCGTGATATTAACCGTTCCTTGAATAATGCAGCGACTCGCGGAATATGCACGCGATTATGATATCCAACCGAACGTAAGCGTGATTAATTTACACCGATTTATGAGAAATATATGTGTCGCCGTTCCGGTGTCAATTATATCCAAGGAAACCACGGAACTTCTTACTTTCGACCTCCATTTTAATTTTCGAAATAATTTTTAAAAACTACGGACACTACGTTACTAGTTACCCCACATTCTTGGGGATAGGGGGTGCAGGGTGAGGGGTGGAGCACTAAAGACGAATTCGGTAATTGGGAAAAGGCGGCGTTTGCTATAGACAGTTTTTGATATTTTTTACAACAGAAAAAGTTGTTAAGAATGTGAAGCTGTACAATATATTTAAATTTCATCAAAATCGGAGAGGAGTACCCTTATGTAAATAATTAGCAGAAGATCACTTCTTCTTTAGACAGTAGAGAAGTTTGCTTTAGGAAGTGTGTAAGAAATATTTCAATAATTTTATGAATTTTGCGATTTGTTGAAAATGGCTTGAAAATGGATTTTGTTACGATAATTCCGATTGTGCATTAAAAAGCTCGTAACATTATTTTCACGATTTGATTTAGCTGCTCCCATGCTTCTGAATAGTATGTTAACTCCGAAGCACGTACACGTGTACTGTCAATGGATTGTCTATGGGTGACATTAACAGGAATATTTGCACATGAATGGTTGGCTCGGGTCTATCTCGCATGAGTTTGTTGAATGCATCTTCTATTCGTCTGACCGTCTATTGAATTTAGCTGCGGGAATATCCTATTCTCTGCACTTGCACCTATACCAAACATTTACATTGTAGCTACAGTCGTGCTGCTTATAACAAAAATAAGTAGGTAAAATTTAAAATATATTTTTATTTAACCTTTTGCCCCATCAGAAAATTTGAAATTTTTATTTCGGAAAATATTCTCAGTAATTTTGCTACTACTGATCTGTTAATACTGCTGGTCTGTTACAATGAAATATGGAACTTTAATTTCACATGGAGTCCACAAAATTTAAGTCCAGTAAAAATTATAAGCAAATTTTGTTTTTAGTCGTTCTTAATTAGAAGGAGAAATTTAAAACAGAAAAAGTATTGGAAGAATTTAAGGATATCAATATATTATTTTGGACATATTATTTTTATTTCGTTACTTCCAATTGATGCACAAAATTTGTATTTTGCATAAAGATTTGGAGTCGACTAACAATATAGTAGAAGATACCCCAATTCATAATTTTCAGACCTTCATTTTGTGTTAACTATTACAGGAATATGGTTAGGAGCATTTGTTAATTATTTATTATGTAGGAAATTAAGGAAAAGTAGAATAGAAATATAATTTGTTCGAGTATTCAGTATTCTTTTTTGACCCAGATTATCAAAGTCGTCGTTCACGTACTCACTTTCTGGCTTACTAATGAAATGTAACAGCTGCAGTATTAAGAACAATAGAAAGATTACCGAGTCTATAATAACGATGGAGTCCGGGTCTATTTTGACCCAGATTATCAAAGTCACTTACTCACTTTCTGGCGAACGAATGAAATGAACAGCTGCTGTATTAGGAACAATGGAAATATTACCGAGTCTACAAGAACGGCGGAGTCCGGGTCGATTTTGACCCAGATTATAAAAATCGTCACTCACTTTCTGGGGTTTGAATGAAATGAACAGCTGTTGTATTGAGAAAGCTTAACGAGTCTCCAAGAAGTGGCTTGAAAAATATGTTTAAAAAAATTGATAAATAGAACAACAGATGGTCGTAAGCATCATAATTTATTATAGTTACGAGACTGATCCTGGGGATGATGATAGAGCGTTCTCCGGGCATGACTTCTGAAACGAACAATAAGAAGATTGTCGATCGCGATTCAGATAGATGGATCGCGAAAGGAGAAATATGACGTAGCATTTTTCCCGGATCCACGGCTAACTGCGGAATGTACGGTTTATTGTTAGCAAAAGGGCCGCGCCACGGCAAAAACCACGGCTGGGGATTCCGTTTCTAAGGCCCAATTACTCGTGTCATTACACTTCTGGATTCCTGGAGTGCGACGGGCTGCGCTGCGGCGCGGTAAGAGTTGCCAGTAGCGACCTGGCCAGGTCCGTTTCTTTTTCTTTTCAGAGCTCGCGGGGTCTGTGCGCTTATGTAGAAGCGGTTTCAAATCTGGTTAGGCTCGACCTGCAATTTTGTAATCCATAAACGTCGCTCATATGGCGCGTGCTCCAATTCCATGTTTGGCGAAAAAACCGCGGCTGCCCTTGTTGTTGATGCCTTCGCGAGCGACGCGTTGCGACAGCCACGTTTCTCCGGGTTTCTATCATATCTGTGCGATTACCTTATACAAACTCATCTGGCCGATCATTCGCGGAAAAACCGGGTAACGAGCATATACCGTTGCTCCGAACCTTTTCGTCGCGAATCATCCTGCCGGGATCTCGATCCCGCGTCTCGAAACTCTTTCTCGGCAGGCTCCGAATATTCACTTTATATTCAACAGTTTTTTAAAATTCTGTTTGCTATTTTTAACAAAAACAAATTCGGTTGCATCATAGAACAAAATGCAATTGCAGCTGGCGGGTGCATCGGTGCATCCAAAATAAAAAACAATATGATTTTTTTTCCAATTCAACGTTTCTAAAAACATTCATAAATTTTTCTCATCAATGAAACTGCCATAGATTTGAAGATGCAAGCCTTCTCTTTACAACGACTCCTTAAAAATTGACATACCATTTTTTTTAGGTACTAGTTCGGTCGTGTGAAGCCCCCATAGTGTAACTTGTACTACTGTAAAGTTCGCGGTATACCTCTCATTCAAAGCTCGATAAAACGACTAGAAAAAATCGTACATCAATTTTTAAAGCGTCATCATAAAGAAGAAGCTTCAATCTTTAAATCTACGGTGGTTTCAGTTACGAAAAATATTTTTTAAATTTTTCACAGACTTTTTTCAGCATTTTTTAAGAAAAATGGCACTCAGTTTTTCGTTGGGTACATCGTGGTATAAATGATGACTGACGAAACTAGAGGCTTCCAGCTTGAAAATGAGACAAAATCGATTGTCGCACAATCTCTTTTTACGGAATTATCACAGTTCCCATATCGATAATTTCTTGGATCGATGATTCACGTTGAATCGATTATTTGCTACGCCATTTCTGTCAGCAAGGACAAAAATCTAGAATCTATTTCTGCGGGAGGAACGAATTTGTGGAAATTCATCGACGAATGACCGCGTCGAGTTAAAACTCAGCGGCTTAACGAGCGTGGCAGAAACGCGGGCTCATCGGGTGACAAACTGCGGCCGATGAACGGGAGTCCGATATTTTTTAATTGTCATCTTTGTCTTCAATTCCAGATCCGTGAGCTCCCCTCGGCTCTCGAGTGCACCTTCGAAGACACCACGCAAAATTCGGGCCAGCGGCATTCCTCCGGAGCGGGGCCCCGCGGAATCCCTGCTTGAGTCCCTGCTATTATTTTTAATGCCTCGACGTATCCCGCGTCGCGCCGAGGACGAAATAAAACGGAGGGAATGTCGAGTGTCGAAGCTGGCGCGGATTTACGGGGCGCTTTGTAACACCGCCTTCCTCAATTCAGCAATATAACCGGGGCCCCCTCCTCCCCCCTCCATCACGAACGTTCTTCGCCCCTTCCTCCCCTCCGCCGCCTACCTATGGGGCCCCGCCACTGTCTGGGGGACCACATGACTCTCCCACGGGGGAGAGACACAGGGACCTGCCATGGGGCCCCCCGCGTGTACCTCGCTACTTCGTGCTCATTAACCCTCTGTGCCCACGGATTAAATACTTTCGTTGCTACGCGTTCGTGTTTTTGTGAGAAATTGCCCACGGGAATGGGTGATTTGACGAGGTTTATGGGGTTACGGCGGGAATTCAGCGTTGGGGCACGTACAACGCCGGGCAAACCTTCTCGGACCCACCGATCCGGGTTAATGATTTCGATTAGCATTTCGATGGAGAACTGGAAAAATTCCGGTGACGGAAAACTCTGGTGCTCGGAATAGGAAAATCGAGAACGATGGCTCGAGGGTTCGTAGCGATGCCACGGTGGTCCCAATCGACGAATTAGCTGTTCACAAAGATTTCAGCATTGTTTCAAGACTTAAAGCCATAGTAAAGTAGATAATTTGATTCGTCTTGACGTCGGCTATAACATTATTAAGTAAAAAATATATGGAGACAATTAAACAATCGAGACGACATTACTTTTTTATTTGAAAATAAATTTTTTTTAAATTTTTTATATTGAACTTTAATTTTTGTTGGAAACATTTTTTTGTCAATAAGATATATCAGCTTAGAATAATGTTAATGAAAACATAAACTGTATTTATTTAATGTACATATGTTTTTAAATAACAAATCATTAGTAAAATAATGTCCTTTGTTGGGTGCATACATCTTAACGCTCCGTGCGATTCCGGCCATAGGGGCGCTTCATACAATGATAAATTGTAGAAAATATGTTGAAAACATTCCACTTTGAAAGAAGGTGGGATTTCTTGGAACTTATATTCATTGTCAATTACATAAAACGTTCGCGATTCTCCTTAGTCAATTGAATATTCATTTTTTAAATAAATTATAATCAATATTTCTTATAGACAACAGCATCCTGAAGTACAAAAAATGTACTATTGATAACAAAAATAGACCAATATTATGAAATAGGTTCTCCGAGGTATCAATAAGTGGACGAGTTATTTTCACGATGAGAAATGGTGCTTATGAATTGTTCATATTTAAACGCTTTGTCTGACTGCAATTTTGAAAAAATTCAATTTTTTTCATCATTTTGAAAAATGCTGAACATTTATACACTGATATACATTTGCTAAAAATCTACATGAGAAATGAACAGCCAATTCATCGATTGGGTTAGGTCTGCCGTTTATCGAACTTCACATTTTTCTAATTATTATTTCATTTATTTCATAAACATGGTATAAAGTTTTTGGCGCTACGGTTCGATCAATTACAACGATATAATAGTTATTTTTATGAAATCTTCAAACGTTAACGATTCGGGTTTGAATCTGCTAACGTCATTAGCCACATTTTGCTAAAAATTGTTTTTCTATTGGAGGAACAGAAGATTTCATAAAAATAACTATTATATTGTTGTAATTGATCGAACCGTAGCGCCGAAAACTTTATACCATGTTTATTAAACAATTTACGATCGACAAAAACGTTAACATCCATTTATTTCATTCTGTATTTTCTGTTTTACTCGGTAATAATTCCTACTGTTCTTCTCGTCTGTCGCTCTGTTTATCATTATACCGTGGATTTTATGCATTCATAGCAAAATTGGGTAACATTTAAAATAGTAGGAATGTTATTACAGAAAAAAATGACTTTCTATTCAGTTTCTAGTTCTTGCGATTGATGAAGAACTTTTTTATTTCTTCAGAAAATTCTAAGTTATTAGAACTACATTTTATTTCTTTTTTATGTGTGTTGGTTAATCAATGTTGCAATGATTGCCTGTCACTATATTAATATAATGTAAAACATATTACTCACTATAAACAAATGACAGAAAGTTGCATTATGCAAGTATATTTATTATTTTAATATGGTCTACTTCCTCCACGATATTGCTACAGTTTTGTTATGTTTTATAGGCAACATTGTTCTTTGAATTCACAGGAAAGCACGTTTATTAAAAATTGTTATATAGGTAATTGATTAATTAAACCATTTCAAGTACCTATGCACAGACAAAGATCACTGAGCACGATGCTACGATTATTTCATTGTGTGCCGTATCCGTTCTCTCTCGTTCGCTCCCCTCTCGATGCCAACCTCGCTGCCAACCTCGGCCCTATCCATTTCTACTTCCGTTCACAGAGTTGGAGATGAGAAATATGTTTGGGATGACGATAAAATTATTGAAGCTAGAAAAAAGCTACTGTGGAACGTGGAAGCAGCAGAGAAAGAAATACTATGTACTTACATACATAATTGTGCACACGTGCATCATTGTACACGTAGTTTATTCCTTGTTAGAGCGTATAATTGTAGTTTTTATCAATTCCCAGGTAGCCGATATACCATTGATCAGAAAAATTCTTACGTACTATTATCAGATTTTCAGTCATACGTTGAGAACTCTAAAATTTCGTAAAATTCCATCAACAGTGACATTATTTTACTTTTAAAAATGAAAAATTATATATATAATAGAGTACGTATAATAAAATTATATTATTATAATAGAGTAGAGTAGCATAGAATTGCACAGAGTAGCAGAAGCAAATATACAATAGAAATTTTCGCTGGGGTCGCGAGGGACCCCAGGCTACAGCCACGAAAATAAACCATTTGAAATATTATTTGAAGACAATCAAATTTAACCAATTAATTAAAAAATTATTACAAAAATATATATTTATTACGATAGTTATCAACAGATAGGAATAATTTTTTAATGAATTTTAGTGCAAATTTCATCCTCATATCCATTCCAATCCAATCCACTGTGCAGTGCACGGTTGATTAGAAACGAGAATCTAACACTTAATTTAATAAAAATGTTTTAAATAGAACTCATTAAAAATTTCCATAATTCTTTCATTCTCTGTAAAAAAAGTCCAAATATTGAAAAGATGTCAGTGAAATCGTCTATTTGCAACTAAGTAGCGAAAGTTGGTGTATAGAAATTTTTGTCAGGGTCACTTGGGACTCGTATCGTCGCAGGGTTAATCAGAAAAGAAAAGTTAACACTTGATTTCATAAAAATGTTTTAAATAGAACTCATTAAAAATTTCCATAATTCTTTCATTCTCTGCAAAAAAGTCCAAATATTGAAAAGATGTCAATGAGATCGTATATTTGCAACTAAGTAGTGAAAGTTGGTGTATAGAAATTTTTGTCAGGGTCACTTGGGACCCGTATCGCCGCAAGGTTAATCAGAAAAGAAAAGTTAACACTTGATTTCATAAAAATGTTTTAAATAGAACGCATTAAAAATTTCCATAATTCTTTCATTCTCTGCAAAAATGTCCAAATATTGAAAAGATGTCAATGAGATCGTATATTTGCAACTAAGTAGCGAAAGTTGGTGTATAGAAATTTTTGTCAAGGTCACTTGGGACCCGTATCACCGCAGGGTTAATCAGAAAAGAAAAGTTAACACTTAATTTAATGAAAATGTTCGCCCGCAAATTGCAGTGCCCGGGGCAGATCAGGGCGGAATCCGATGGATGTCGCAGTCGCGGTGCTAGAATTTCGCATTGTGCTCGGCGTTATCACCCACTATGGCTTTGTGCCAAGTGCCCACGTGGACTGACCTACGGGAACACAAGTCACGCTATTTCAGACTTGGAGTAATTGGTACGTAACACTAATAATATTAACTGCGCGTTGCGCGTCGACGCCCATATCTCGGATCGATGATGCTCTATGACCCATAACTCGGGAATAAGAATAAGACCAAATGGGGCAGGTCTGGTTCCACGGCCATGCTCTTATTGCCAATAAGGCTCGTATAGCTCCGATAATGTCACTAAACTATATTCGTGCTAACTCTACCTGACATAATCACCGCTTTCATTAAAATTATGGTACTTCTTCATTTAAGCATATTCTATAATAAAAATCGTGAATGGTCCGATCGTTCAAACTCCGATGTCGCGCTTATGGCATTTTATAAAATATCCCTTTCGATCAAATTTAAAAAGCTTTGTGAAAAAATGACAAAATGGAGGGCAATTTCCTTCAAATTTAAAAGTACTATACCCACCTGTTACATAGACTGATCTACATACACTGTATATTAAAATTAACAGATAATAATTGTACATATCATACAACACGTAAATATAAATTAAATTTAGTAGTCCTTCAAACCCAAAAATGCTATACTCGCTTACTGCATGGAATGATTTACATACAGTATGTAATCAAATTAATTTGACAATAATTGTATGTGTCACGTAACTATTAATATCAATAAATTATGAGACACATAATGATAAATTAAAATTCATTGTCGTTCAATGATAAAAGTATTATACTCACCTCTTACATTGAACTATCTACATACATAGAAAATATAATAAAATTAATTTCTAATAATTGTATGTAATTATTGATATCACCGAACCAGCGGTCATAGAATGACAAATTATATTTCATAGCATATATCTAACAGAATTAATTACGTTCAGAAAGAACAATTAATTAAGATTAAATGGCGGTACCATGCTGCGAATGCAGCAGTCCATAAAATCGTCTTTTAATTTCAAGAAAATTCTCTAACAATTAAGGTGGATAGGTATCGGCTCCGAATCGAAAAAATTTGACAAATGGATTCCCGGATCGGCCCTAACGCCGAATAGCCACCGCCTACCTCCAATTTCCACTCACAAAACAATCTCTCCCCTTGTCACCATTATGCCTCATAGCTACCCACAGGCGTCGCTATTATAAACATATACAAATTCGTCAGTGGCCGTCGCAAACAATGGACCGTTTAACAGCATGGAGATATATCATCGTGCGCCGATTCCTCGGGAAGACAGGGAACCAGAAGGGAAAGGAGAACGTCCGCGGACGGAGAAGAGAAGTTTAACTACGGTTGGATTTACGGTGATCGCGTGCAACCGGTTGTTTCTTTCCACGACTATACATCATCTTTACCAGGTGAGAGGATTAACCTTCGACCAAGTGGGGATTTAATAGCCGCTGCCGGCTTTTATGCCGCTCTCGGATGGTCGACATTCGACGTTCGATGGAAATACACTTGAACGTGCATCGCGGAATTTCATCAACAAAGAATTAGCCTTCATCCATTTACCTGTTTAGTCTAAACTCTACCTGCCTACCCACTACCCCGCACCCCACATTACTTTATAAAAATAACAAGAATGTACCTATCCACATTTGTAGGCATTCTTTTTATAATACATAATATAAAATATGACATATACCAAAAAAAAAAAATAAATTTGTTGAATAATTTCACATGGATGCATCTTTACAATCTCAATAATCCTAAATTAAAAGTATTAAAATCCGGCATTTTGGCGGGTCCTTTAATGTTAAAATTATGTCTGATGACGACAGATCGTAATAAAATTCACAATGGTTTAATGCAATATATAAATAATAATAAAATAATAAGCACAACTTATATTTAATGGACTACTCTCGTCACACAACGGATATCATCATGTCAGCTGCAATGTATACGATAATATAAATAACACTACGGTTCTTTATGCAAAATAAAAAATAAAATTATGCAAAATAAAAAAGTCTTCTGTCATCTGCAGTTTTGTAATTCACTCACTCATTCTTGTCATAAATGTATACAATCGGCAGTTTGCTAATAACGATTACTAGCTGTTCTAAATTATAGTTTTTCGAAAAGGGATATAATAGCTCCCATAATAGTTGCCCATTCTTTTCCTACGTTGCAATCCTGAAACACGTAACAGAAATAGGATGAAAAGCAGACAATACGGTTACTATTGTATGCATTACTGACATGAAACATTGGAAGATCACGACACATTTGAAGAATTCAAAAATACTGTTGTAGTAATCTCAACCCAATGCTTAAAAGAGAAGAAATGAACGCCTAACTACCTCCGGCCTCACTCACGACAATTTTTACTTCGCATAAAGACCCTGCAGTCTCCTTATTAGATTCGGGTGAAGAGGGTGGATGAAGGGGTGGGGGTTGACGCACCGAAGGGTTAAACTCCTTTGTAGCGAGGGCTTCGGCTCGGCGGGGTAGTCGCGGAAATGTCGGTTCTTAGCAATCATCCCTCAATTGGGTAGGTTGGACAGCGTCCAACACCCCGGGAACGCTGCGACCAGCCAATATGTCATCCCTCTGTTCCGCCGTTCCTTCCGAATAACCCTCTGGGCCGATCGCGGCGTGGCGCGGGCCGAAACCCCGCAAGAAGAAAGGCTTGCTTGCTTGCTTGCCGAATGAGAGAGCGAGCGAGCGAGCGAGCGTGCGAGAGAGAGAGAGAGAGACCGAGAGAGAGAGAGAGAGATAAAGAGAAGAACGGGGAGAATGGGAGGCAAACTGGGCTGTCGCCGGATCGGGGATACAAATGGGCAAAACACCGCTCTGTGCGGATGCCGCGGGCCCGGTTGCAGGTGGCGTGGCCGCCGATAAATATGTCAGCCGGCAACACCATGCCGCGGCATACCACGCCGCTCTCTCGCACCCTCGATCTCCGTCCGGTTCCCCGGGCCCTCCTTTCCCACCACCCCGCGGAATATCTCTGTTCCCCGGACCGTTTCTCGCCTCTGTTTCACCCTCGCCGCGCATTTGAATATTATGGAAATGTCGCCGCGAGATCACCGAGCCACGGCAGGAGCCGCGCCAAGCCGACCCGAAGACTCGTTGCTCCGCATCTGTCATACACCCTAATGAGGAGCCGGGGGTTGGTTGGGGTTGGTTGGGTCGTTGGTTGGTTGGATGGCTGGCTGGCTGGCTGGCTGGCTGGCTGGTTGGTTGGGTTGCGTTTTCCAAGGGCACTGCCTACCTGCGCTCCACCGTGCAACAGGTGAACCGTGGGTATTTGGGGGTGTCCTTTTGCCCATCGCTGGGCACACCCTGCAAGATGTGCTGGGTACTGTCCATTAAACCATGGCTAGATGAAGAATACAGTCTCGCTCTATCCCGATTCCTCCACTACCACACGCATCGTCGGTGTTACGAGCCGAAGATGATGACGAAGAGCGACAACAGGTCATGTCGTGATAGAGTGAAACATCAGGTAAACAACCCAAACTTTTCTCTAGCTGAACTTATTGATCAGAGTAGACAATCATTGTAATCGACGTACACTGACAATGAATTGCACGTTTCTAGATTATATTACTGTAGATTATATTTTCTCCTATC
Source organism: Lasioglossum leucozonium (assembly GCA_028454225.1). Taxonomy (NCBI): domain Eukaryota; kingdom Metazoa; phylum Arthropoda; class Insecta; order Hymenoptera; family Halictidae; genus Lasioglossum; species Lasioglossum leucozonium. The sequence goes on along the minus strand of CM052205.1, from coordinate 15,173,662 downwards.
TCTTCCAGTCTACTAATTACAATTCAAGAAAGTGTCTTTCACAATTTAGAACGTATCGTTGCTTAAACCCACGAGAAATTTCTCCGTTTTTGTTTTTTTCTCTTTTCAATTAGCAACTTTTAAGCCCATTGTAAAATTGTGTGTGTATTACCGACTTAAAAAAAACCGAAACCTTTCTTTATAAACCTTCTGATATCACGGTTGGTCCCCTTTTTAAAGGAACATTAGAAATAATTATTTAAAATAATAAATTATTTAATTATTTCTATCATCAATATTCAAAATTTATTTTTAAAATGTATTTGAATGATGTTTGAAAAGGAAACGGAAACAACATGTATTTCTGATACAGTTTAAATAGATAGAATTTGGTAGAATACCTACAAATGATTTCTACAATAAATATAAAATAATTAAATGAGTTAAATAAATTGAATTAATTAAATTATTTGTATTTGAAAAGGGATTATAAATTCAAATACTGAAAAGTAATTTGAAAAGAAATGATATGGCTGTCCAAATAAATGATAATATCACATAATTATTTCAAATGACATACACGCAGGTAAGATATCTTGACGATCATTTTTCAAATCATTTATTTCGACAATGTTGAATGCCTGCCTGATAGCCGATCAACCCCGGTGTAGTGAATAATTGTGCGAGTCAATATGCATACAATTTTAAGTGCTCGAACACGATTAAAATATACCAGCCGAGTGCGGTGGGCTGGTACTCGTTAATATTCCGTCGAAGACCCGTCCTACTTTTCTAGTGGTGGGAAACGTTGCCGATGAACTACGTCGGACGCATGACAATTTGAAAATTTGATGGAAATGAGGGTCTTCGATTCCCGCTTGCCATCTGAATATTACTAATTTTAGAATACACTTAAACGCCGCTATCGCGACTCGATTTCCGTTCGATGATGGGTCATCGGTGAGATCGTATTTGCAAACACTGTGTAATTAATAAGATAAATGCCCGACTTGAACATTTTCATACAGTACTCTGATTTTTATTTAAAATTTATATTCGAGGCGAACTCTTTCGTGAATAACTATTGTCATTAGTCACTATACAATATATTAGTTAAAGGTAGTTGAATGTACTTCGTGATGACAGCTTTAGCTATTTTGTTTAGTGCTGACTAATTTTAATTAACTAAACACAAGTGTAGACTATTTGCTAATTCTGTTAATCTCTTATTCTTGAACGCTGCTTTTCTTTATTTCATAAACAATTAACATTATTTGTCAGATAGGTATAAATTAATCAATTTCTTAAACGAGTGTAAAATCATTGTTCAAATAACAAAATTCTATGTAATTTCTGCGAAAAGCAACAGTTAAAAGTTATTTTACTCTAAAATTCTTAATTAAGTCTGTCCTTTCATAATATTACTTTACAATTGAAAACAAATAAAAATTTCTATGACACGTACGATATACGCAACTAATTAAAAGTTCGCAGTATGTCATCGTTTAGAATAAGTAATGTATTTCTTAAATAAACAATTGTTTCCGTTAACGTTCATTAACGTTAAATATAATTGTAATATATTTATTTTTCTGGGAAAATAATTAAATGTAGTAATAAAAATGAAAGAATATTACTATATTATTAAAGCAAGAAAGAAATTTTTATGCAACTTCTGTTTCTTGAAATTAATATCGAAAATACTCATTTTGCATAAAGTCTAGTAATTAATAGGTATTTTCGAGTATGTGATTAAAAAGAGAAATACATTCAGCATACTAGTCAAAAGATACAAAATTCTTTTTTACAGGCTAGTAAAGAATTGTTTGTATAACTAAAGGATATGACTGTTTCCAATATAGAAATTCTAAAAAGGACAGTGTTAGTGTCCGAGATTGGTCATACTCTCTGAGTCACGATTGCCTTCTAAAGCTGGAACAAGAAGTGCCACAATGTCAATACAGTATACAGTAGAATAGATGATGCTGCTTATAGTGCACTTAGCAGAGGTATTAATGAATTGAGGTCATCGCTTATAGGCATTCACAAGTCACAGCACACTCTGTAGTGTCGCACGCGGAATTCTGAAATGCCAGCATCTGCACATTTCCAAAGAGGACATTAAAATTATCAAGTAAATCAATTGGCAATTAATAGTAAATACTTTCACTTTTATTACGAAGAAGAGAGTTGATCTCAAAAGAAGGTGGTCCAAAAATATATAAAAAATATGCACACTCAAAGTTTGACCTCGTGGCTACCATGGACAAAAAAGGCCCACAGTTCAAGGGTTAACCACTTAGATTACAATACAGTGATAACCAGAAATTATTATAACTGGACACCGGATTTTACGTGTTTATGACAAAAATGAGTAGGTGTAATTTAACACATTAAGAACATCGGACGAATTTAAAATACCGTTATACTATTTTCAACCTGTTGAACATATTAGGAGAGAAAGTAAATTTCTACGTCACTCCGGTTTGTTGCAATTCAGGTGGAAAATTTTTATTTTAAAGATCAGCTGTCTGATTATAACGAATACGTACAACCCTTATCCAAGTACCATTGTCAGACTACGAGTGGAAGCTGTGGAAATGCAATTCACTTTTCATCCGAAGTGGTCATCACGCGTGAGAGACGCTATTCCAATCTGTGTGGTTAAACATGAATGTTAATGAGCTTAAAATAAAAATAACAAATAAATGAAGAAATATGAAAAACCTATTAGAATATATTAAATTTAAGCTTAGCCAAAGTCTATCCTAGCGTACCCGAGTATATCCTAGTCCAGGAATGCCAAACTCGTTTACCAACAAGGGCCTCGTTAAGTATTATAAATTAATTCGGGGCAGCAATAAAAAAAACAGACTCGAAATAAAGAAGAAACATATTTTTTTTAATCAACATTGCAGTGAAACATACAAAATAACATACGTACTTTAATTGAACAAAACTATTTCATTTTTGTTTTGAAGAAATTTGGCAACGTTTTTTATTAACCAAATTTTCAAAATTTTGTTGAATTTATTGAGCAGTAAACATTTTTGAAATTGATTGTACATGCTGGTTAATCTTGACCTTTCCGCAACTTTATTATTTTTAACGTTGAAAATAGTTGTTCACACATATACGCGCTACCGAACATAGCTAAAATAAGCCTAATTGCACAGAACATATTGGTTAACAGATAAATAATTGTAAAAATGTGGAATCACAATATCCATATATTTTGTTTCAATACGGAATCACATAGCATTTCGATTAATTCCAGTTGTAAATTGTTGTAAGTGTTGTCAAAGGTTAAAAATCCATATAGGTTACCGTTTTGATCGGGCCGCGTGTTAGACATGTCCCTAATCGAAAAGTGTGGGGGAACCGCGGAAAGATTCATTTGACGGTATACGATCGACAATGCGTTAATATTGGCGAGGACGGAGCGCCTTGGCGACGATTGGGAGAGCGTCGGTTCGATCGGGACCGCGGAATCATAAACACATTCCCGTCGTAGTTAGTGTTCGGGATGATTACGCGTCCGAAAAAGAGCCGAATTCTGTCGAATCGAGATCCCGGTCGGTCAAAGCGTCGCGGCTCGGCGTCGAATTCACGGGCGCCGGTTGCCGGGGGTGAACACGATCGCCCGGCCTCTCTGTTGGCACGGCCTTTGGTTCCCCGGGTTGCCGGCCGTTGTTTTCACTCTGTTATGCAGCGACTGAAGCACCGTTGCACTGGAGTGCGGTCGGTTTATACACCGCGCGCGTTCCACGGCAATCGAGGCCAGGAGCCGTGCGATTCGACGCCGAGATGATTGTAGTTGCAAATGGGCAGTTTGCATCAAGAAGCGGCCGCCCCATGGCCGACAGGACATGCACGGCCAATGCAAACAAAGTTGACCCGGCTGCTGCTGCTGCTGCTGCTGTCCGTTCCTGGCTGGAACTCCCGCTAGCCAGCCCATTCTACCCCCAGCCGAGGCTCTGTAGGACGAAGGTACACACCGGCAAGGTATACAAATAGCCCATCTTTGACGCAGTTCAACCCTTACCCTAGGAACCGGCGTAATTGTCAGCCGCGTTCGATGACAAAAATTCGATTACGCTCGGATCCGGGGATCTCGATAGGCCTCCACCCAACCTGGGACCAGCAGAAGATGTAAACCAACACACGCGACCGATCACGGTTTCAATACCATTTCAATCCCGACCCGCGGAACAGGAGACATTCGCTACGCTTTCGAAACGCGAGTGTAGTGCACAGATTGTAAGTTTCCGAGCACCTGTGTTAATGTATTATTGTGAACTAGTGGATAGTGATATCAACTGTGTTATTATAATTACTCTAGTAAGTGGTAGCTGATCTAGTAGAGGAGATTAGGACACTCAAGGTCTTAGGACATTAAAGATAGAACACTCTTTACGTTTCTTTGAGTTTTCATGCGATAGTAACTATGTATTTATCTTTTAAATCATTTGGTTGAGTCCAGGATAGTATAACAACATTTATAAATTCCTCTAATGTTTTTACAATTTTTCATTCTATCCATTCCATTTAAACATAAACAGAATTCTGGTGTAAAACTGATAGAGCACGGGTAAACAAAATAAATTTCTCTAATTGTAAGGTTATATTTAATATTTGTAAGACCTATTATATTTGACTACTTTAAAATGTGTCGCATAGTATTTTCGGGAACGTATACCGACCGTATAAAACGAAATTGGTTATTTAAGGTGACTGAAAATGTATCCATGCATCGATGACCTTTCCTTTTTTAGTAAAACAGTTAAAGAGTATTTACGTGAAACTACACATTAATAGCTTGAATCGAGTAAAATGGTGAAATAAAGATAGACACGCTGGGAAAGTACACATTTTTGTTAGGAATTCAATGGAGTTCTCAATTGGAACCTCTGCATCTATATACTTACACCATGCATCGCAAATGTAAATACAATAAATAAATATACCTCTAATTTTTTCTCGAGTCGCAACTATCTAAATTTATACTTCTTGATTGATAAGGCAAAAAAAACATTTGAATGAAAAATTGAAACTAGATGCCTAGGTACCTCGAGTATCGAGGATTGAAGACACGCGATAGCAACGGCGGACAGATAAGTGCCACGGATCAGCCATCATCCCCGTGATTTTTCAGACGCTCTACTTACGATTGGAAAATATCTGGAGCGCCATCGGATATTTAACGGGGACTTCCGGTCACGGTCGCAACATCGTCAGAGAATCCAAATAACTAATAATTAATCAAACGAAAGGCCGGGGCTGCTGGTCCGAGCCGAGAGTCCATGCTACGAAAATCGTTCAGGACTAGTAACTCAAAGACAGGTCTGGGTCCAAAGGAGTCGGAAGTTTAGCGGGTCGGCATGTTTACATGGGAGTATTTCGCAGCCGGTTGGCCAGCCTGGCCAGTCGTCGCCGGATTGGAGTGCGGTGTATAAATAAAGCGGGAGTTCCGAGCTACCTTTTCTAACCGGTCCCTTTGCTGTACCGAGCGTTCTGCACACTCTATTCTACAGGCCCACGATACAGAGCTCTTTGGTCAGTTAAACATGCGCATATTGCATGAAACTGGTACCGGGAGTCGAGAGATCGACCTCTGTATTAACACCTCCGACGGTGTGTCCCTTCCACCCCACCGTACCCAAGCCCACCCCACCTACCCCTCCCCCTCCCTCCATGTTCCCCGGCGTCGAATAGTTAAACCATTATTTTCGGCTGGACAGCCGGACAAAAGGAGAACCCGGTCGCTCGTGTTTTCTATAGCTCGTGACCGGTTCCACGACGGTGCAGGATGCTTTCCACCGACCGGAAAACGTTTTCCGAGAGACAGAGACGCGGCTATCCGCGTCCAGGAACCAGCAAATTTCGAACAGGTGCCTGCCGAGGACTTCCGATTCGACTACTGGAATCTTCGACTTTCCGGTTACTAATTTCAAGATCACGTAACACGACGACGGTCAGTTGCCCACCATCTACATTAGAAACGATCCAGTAGATGATGTATACTGTATTGTTATAGACAATCCAGTTGATGATGCCATCTGGGCAGTCCTAGTCTTCTAGCCCTCGTGCCATTCAGTTTGACCAACGACTATACTATAAGACATAACAGAACTTTTACAATTAACCCTCCCAAGCTTTTGATTGTTGCTATACATCATTCTTTTCGACGTGCTAAACGCGAATATGATTTGTTCTAAATCAACTAGAAAATTTCTCGACTTTATAGGGTAAAACATCACTCCTGAAAGGGCAGTTTTTTTACATCAGCAAAAAAATAATACCAGATTCAGATTTTTCAAATTAACACTAAACCTACCACCACCGGTAAAATGACCGTTCCCAAATTTTTTATTTCACAATTATTGACATTATAAAGATGCTTTTGTGGTGAATGCTAAATAAATGTATTTACTAGAACAGATATTATAATACGAACCGCGCAAAGTTCAAATAAATTTGATCTTGTTATTTTTATAAGGCAACATGTACCGGCTACTTGAAAAACTCGGTAGGTTTAGTGTTAACTGTCCTTTTGTTACTGTTGTCTGTAACAAATGCACACTTACAAAATTGAATGCGCCAGTAGGAAAGTTTATGGCAATAATCTCTAGTAACTTGTAATTTCCTTCTAAAACGAGAGTCATATTCAGCACACGTAAACGAGTAGAAACACGTTTAACGGGTGTCGAAAGTTTTACAGAAGTTTTACAGATGTCTAATAAGAGAAATTTGATGAAAAAATTTCGTCTTGTGTACCGGGTGTTACAGTAGACTCGGGAAGACTTTCCTGAACAGCGAATGAACAGGTTCGATGAAGCAGAAGCTGGAAGGCTGTGAACGGCGCGGGTGTTAATAAAAGCAAAGCCTGCAGCGGGTACATCAGTACCCGTAACCGGTATCGTTGTAAACAATTATAAACACCGAGCGAGCTCATTATTGCGTTTAAAATCGCGAAACGTTTGTGTAGTCATTTACATAGGCGGGGACCGATCGGTGGCCGCGATTATGCGTAAAATCGGTGGACGATGCGCCGCGCAAATTTGTACCCATAATTCTTTCCACGTCGAATCTGCGAACAGCGATGGCCTCGGTACATTTAAGCCCGACCGCTCCGCGCCCGCAGACACACGCAGGCTCGTGGATACACACGGACACGCCGTCAGCTCATACCAATTGCAACGACATGCCGCATCATTACGCCCCGCTAATTAATTGTGATTTATCGACTTCAAAATCCCCGATCAGACCTGCCTCAAGGAAATACAATGGCCGGCTACCCGGCGACCCTGCGGAACACGATGACGGTTCATAGGATACAACTACTTCGGCTCCCCCTTTTCCCATTTAACCAACCCGCGTTTTCATTCCGGATCACCCGGGGAATCCGCTGTCTTCATGTGCGTTTTCTTTTCTTATAGCCAGCTACAACCGCGGTTCGATTAAACGAACGGCCAAGAAGGATAGCTGACGTGTGAGAATTTGTAATGCGGCCCAGACATGATTGTATACCATGGATACCCCCTTATTTCGTTACAGCGCCGGCGAAATTACAGGGTAATAAATAGATCGCGGATCTTCATGCAAAATAAACATTTTCTGCGTCGATTGCAACGAATAGAAACTAAGGTAAACGTACCAGTAGTTGAGCAGTTGAAAGAAATATTCCACGCGGACAATACATTTCACATTACTTAACAAGATCACTTTTTAAATAAAGTTGAGTTATACAAATTTAAAAAACATATTTAAATAGTCAGCAATTATTTCAGAAGTTGACCACTCTTTGATCGTTAGTACTTATACTGCAAGGAGGGTTAAAGAAATAATGTTGGGAATCGTATTAGTATCGTTTAGTTTCAACAAATAAACAAGAAATAAAACATATCAACTCCATAACAAGCTCAATTCGGAAACAGAGCAGACATTGTGAGTTATTTAGTCGTCCGCATACTTCATTTCGCATGTAATTGTTTTAAAATTTAACTGACAGATGTCGTGGCATTTGCACTTTAATTAAAAGTGCACTACTTATAGAAACCTTCTTTTTTATGTTTTTCTACAAACTGGTCAACTACTGGTACATGTTATTTCTTCCATTAATAATTTTAATAGATGAGAAATCATATATTGACATTTTCAATTTTCATAATTTTCCTGCACTTTGGAATTTCATCTACTCAAACTTGCTGTAAATGCATGAAGATCCGCAGTCTAGTAATAAATGTTGGACGAAAAATGTTTTATTATCAATACTAATATTTCGCGAGACCACCTTATCGGTGTGTAGCTTCCAATAAACAGTTTGGAATTATTTTATACAATTGTTCTTGGCAGGTCAGTTAAGACATTCTGAATAATATTGCGGTTATCAAAAAAATTAGTTGAACTGCTTCTGCAGTGTGAATTTCTGCATTATGTGACAGGAAACCTAATGGTTATTACAGTTGACCTTCAATAATCTTGAATGACCACCTGCCGTAGGTCACTGTACGCGTCTTAAAACGCCCTATCAGATAGTACATAGAGAAATATTTTATTCCATTTTTAAAAATGGAGTCAATTTTCGTATGTCCTGTACAACCGTATAATTGATCTACAAAATGTATTTTTTAAATTTTCAATATACTCCCACATAAAAAAGTTGTAAAATACAGCTTTTAGTACTTTCTCTGTAAGTCCGGTTGCAATGTTTACAAAAAATTGTTTTCTCGTCACATAGTAAACTAACTACTAAACTGCAGATATTATGGATTTATAATAAAAATGAATGGGTGCAATTTAGAGCAATGGATAGGTTCAGGCATTTGTTCATAGCATTGGTTAAGGTTATTAAAATTATTAAGAGTAGAATCAATTTTCCTCTCTGTGTTCTACTTTTTAAGAGCGATGCAAACCATTTTCAGTTTAGGAAACTATTTAAACAAATATAAATCAATCACAGTAATTACTAGACCGTGGATTTTTATGCGAACTATTTTTAGTTTGCTAATAATTACTGTGATACTACTGTGATTGATGCATATTTATAAAGATAGTTTTCTATCGCGCCATACAGGATTCTACCGCATCTGTTCCCATTATAAACAAATATTTGTCCGATCTGCAAATACTATGAGACCGTTTCCGAAAAAAAAACGGTCCAGGTTATAAACGGACCCTATTAAAAAGTGCTCGAATGCCAGCTTTGAACTGTCAAGAAAAACGTGCAGTTCGCAAAACACGCAGCCGTGCAGAACAATTAAAAACCGTGCTGTGTAGACAACCGTGTCGTCTTCGATAATCGAGTCTTTCCCGCGGCAGATCGAATCGAGGAACACGGCCGTTCTATGGCACTCCACTTGTAGCTATGAGAGACTAATCCAAAACTGTCCCCAACAAGCCTCGTCCTGGAAAGATGATCCGGGGCTGCGCGGCAACCGGATTTGTCGTGTGCTGTCCTGTCGGACAAAGGTCTGACAAACGCGACAAATATTTTGAGCGGGCCGCCGATCCGTGAGTAAACGGTTTACAGGCCGGAATTCTTACGGGGGTGTAACCACACGGCCCCGTAAGACGTCACGCGGCGTGGAACACCGTCATTGTCGAGCAACTTGTTGCACGACAAAAATTCATGCTCCGCGGAGCCCGACATCTAGGCGCAATTGTCATCCCGCAGCTGTCGGTTGACAAGAACGTTTCTACGTTATTTCGTGAAATAATCTGTCAGAAAGGGATGATCAGGGTGGCCCCGTTACTGTTCGAGAAATCCGTCGGGGTTGCGTTTTAAGTGGCATTGCTTCATTTGACACCAGGCTACCTTCGGATCGTGGAACACTTCTTTGCACGCGATTTTTCTACGGTTAGGCGTTTCCAAGAAAACGCCGGGCATTCAGTTTTTCTGTGAACGTTCTAGCGTACTCGAAATTATTTATTTAAGCAACGCTGGAACCACTGACAAGGGAAGTTATCGTAAATTCAAAAAATTATGAAACTTCGCGCACAAGTAGAGTAAGTTATGTCTAATACAACCCTACTTTTTCGTGCTACTTTCGCATTAAAGGGGTGAAATCAGCCCTTGAAAAAAATATTTTCGTTCTCGTGAAATATCTTAAGGAAAACAAATGGTATTAAAAACAAGTTGAAATGAAAGTATTATTGTGTCTACCAAACTGTGTAAAAAAGAGTTTTTTAAATGCATATTTTTTTTTTTGACAAATGCATTTAAAAACATTTTTTTCTTTTTCCACTGGATCCCGTGCGAGTCCTAAAGTGATTTAATATGTTCCTTTATAATAATTGTGCTTGTGTTAAATTTATTTAGATTTTGTTCGATTTTTCTTTCAAATTGTTTTGATTAAAGACAGATATAGGTATTATTGCAAACTATTGTATTGTATTAATTCGTTTTATTGAATTTTGACGATATAGTGTGATTCGTTGCAAATATAGACAACTGTGATTAAATAAAAACTGCTTGTAGTCAACGATTTTATAGTTGATTGTTGTAATTCTGTATTTTGTTAATAAATGGAAAGATTAGTATTTTGAGTTTAATATTCGAAAAGAAAGAACAAACATCAACACTGTGTCTCCAAGAAATATTATTTCCCACCTTAAATTCGTGAACAGTTGAAATTATAAAATCGCGTGAATCAAGTTGATTGGAACGCACGGGAGTCGACAGTAAAAGCAAAAGGTAGCGGCGCGGCACGGCGCGAGAATATAAGCAGCAGCTAATTGTGCAACAGTATCGATTCCGCGTAAGAAGGAGGGAGACAGTGCTCGCAACCTTCGAAACGTTTTTCTTGTCCAGCACGGAAAAAACGGCTCCCAATTATTTCTTTGACCTTTGACGAGAACAAATCGCCAAAAAACCGGCCTCGCTTTGGCGACTATTCATTCTGTCTATCGACACACGGGACGTTTCATTAAAATCATTTTGCCTCGCCGTGGAACGCGTGCAGCCCGCCGGGCAAATCTATTTACGGGAAACGAGACATTATTGCACCTGGTACACCGAGTACAACCTCGCCGCGCCTCTCCTTAGTCCGCGGATCAACCCCCTTAACTGGATAAGACGAGTCCGCTGGACATTCGTCTATGTTATTAGAATAGCAGCACGTTTAATGAGTAATGAGGCGACTCTCCGTGGGCATGCGGGAATGCTGCTTTCGACGTATCATAGTTTAGCAATGAGCTTGTTGCTCCGCGAGTTGTCACGTGAAAAAAAAAACTAAAGGAACTCTGGAATAAATAATGAGGACGACAGCGAATCCGAAAATAAATTCTTACGGACTCGGATCGGTTTAGTGTTACCAACACTTGAGGGGTTTCATGCATCTAGAAGTCATAAAACTAAGGTGAACGAAACTTTCCACAAGTTTTATCAATATTCTACAAAACCAAAAATATTTTCAAAGTAGACGTATAAAACTAGTTTTTCACCTAGGATTACTTTTGACCTAATAGTTTCTTTTTTTTTATGTATGAAAAGAGCATGATTTTTTAATTAAAAAATGAAATACAGAGTTTTATCGATAAATGTCCCAAGAGTCTGACCTGTAATTGTCCGAAAATTATCCCCACTACAGCGGGGTATACCCCTGAAGCTCGAGAGGCTGCGGTCGCCGAGAAGTGTAACATAATACGGGTCGCGTATATCGGTGAGACCGAGAGACCACTATTAATCAATTAATGAGAAATGAAGAAGTTTTGTTATTGGATCAGTTATGTTTACACTTTTCTATGTTCGGCAGAAGTCAAAGAATAGTATCCGTGGCGGATAATTACTGATAAAGCCAGGGGTCCCTGGCCGGACCCGTGCTTTGGAAAATTATCGATAAAACTCTGTATTTGCAACAAATTTATATTTGTAACAAATTTAAAAAGAAGCTCAACAGAGGAGTTTACTTATGAATTAACATAATTTCATAGGTAATGTTAATATTAGAGCGGTAACTTAAAATTTGATTCGGGTTTCCATACTATTAGCGAATTTTGATAAAATATTGTTAATTTGTATAGTAATTAAATGGGTTAGAATATTTTAATGAATTTAAAAATTTTTATATTAGAAGGGTAACTGCATAATTAAAATTTTTAAAAATTAAAAAATTTGGCTTCCATTACATTTATAATTTTAATGCACATTTTATGTACAAAATCAATAGCATAAGTAAACGCAACACCTGTTACTACATTATCGAACGTCTGCTTTGTAAACATGTTGCGGAGCTCCTTCGCTCTGCTACAGTATTACCCGCATTGTCAAAAGTACAGAAACGAGAGACATCTGTATATGTGGGAACATTTAACACTTTTCCATAACTCTCGTTCACGGACATATTTATCGTTTTATCATGTGCATCAAATATCGTACGGGCAGGCAATTGCTGTCGAACGAAATTATCGATTTATTTATGCGAGTCGCGTTTTCAACGACTTCTTGGAAACTACACAGACGATCTCGCATTAGAATACTCATTAACAATTTAAATGCAGAATATTGGATAGTTCCGAACGTTCTGTCGCATTTCTCCGTGACTTCTGAGAACGACTGCATAATTTTGAGCAGAATGAATGTTGATCGTGGGAGATGGAAATTCTTTGAAACAGTAAACCATTGTTCACTATTCTTCTGTACTGGGAAGAAATGTAAAAAGACTGTTTGCCTTCAAAATTTTGAATCTTTACAATTTTTTGTTCGCTGTAGGTAAAAATTTGTTTATACTGAAACTATCAACGAGGTCGCCAAAACTTGTGTCCCCACTCTAGCTTCCGCCTCTATGACGCTATTCCCCACGCGTGTCGCGTTTCGTCTCTGTCACGTGACTGATGAACGCTTTCCCCTCAATTCCTGCTCCCTCCCCTCATCTGCTTAGTTTTACTATATCCCTTGGTCATTGTTACAAAATGGCACGCGCATCATTAATTACATATGTTTTGTACAAAAGTAAAATATAGCAACATGCCTCCAAAGAAATGCGGACGGACTTATTACTCGATTGTTCTAAATATTTCATTATTTTACTAAAACGATAGGCGCCGTCACGAATACCGACACGAGTATGTATTGCAACAAGATTCCCGTCGAATCTGAACATAAGTGGCAGTTATCTGAAATGTTTGTTATGTTTATTGATAATTCTACACAGGATAAATCTTGCCACAATATTATTTTGTTAGATAATACGTCCTTTCGTCATTATTCCACCGAAACGATACGCGTCAACCTGAATACCGACACGAGCGCGTATCGCAATAAGATTCCCGCTGAATCTGAACAGATGTGCGCCGGCGATTTTTCTAGGAAATTCGAGACTGGTCTGTTTGGCTGTTCCAACGCGACCGGCGTTAATTAATTTTTTGCCCCAATGTTCCTAGTTTATCGCGGTTGCAACAACGCGGTGCGATGCGGTGCGGTGCGATGCAGCGTGCAGTGGGCAGCGCAGCGGCTGGGTTCGTGTAAAAATTCCTCGCATCGGCGGCGAAGGTAGCCAATCACCTCGCAATTTTACCATCCACCGGATCTCGAAGGCGGACAAATTGCGCTGCACTCTAATTATACAACCCTGCGAGCACACGCGCGGCCATCTTCCCCGTCCCGACTCGTTCCTCCAAGATTCCCTAAACGGCGTCCTCGCGGCCGCTGAAAAATCCTCGCTGAATGAAGCCGGGAGACGAACGGACGAAGACGAAGCGCGCTGCACGCCGGGAAAAACGTCGTCGATGGGACAAAGACGGTGAAACGGAGTTTCGCATAAGCGACGCGAGAGGCTTTTTTTTGCCTGATCTCACCTTGTTTGATGGAAAAAGAGCCGGGGAAAGGGACGGGGGGCAGGGGCAGACGGTGCAAAAGGGGATCCGGACCCCATAGGGCAGAACATTCCCCGGGTTTCTTCGCTCGCGTTTCCATCGAAAGGATTTTTCTGCCTAGGGAAGGATACTCCTCATCGGAGACACGTGCGCGACCATTCGTGGAAGAATAAATCGTCGCATGAGTTCCTCGAACATCGTCACGGTTGGTCTTCATTAACCCTCGCGACAATCCTGTTTTAGTTTCTTGCTAATGAACGGCCGCCACAATCTGCACAGTTTGCCAATCGGCGATCGACGATTTCAGATGCTGTCTTCTTCGTGTCTTTCGGATCCCAGGACACGCGCAATGCGAATCGAGAAAACGATGTTCAGCGTGCTGATACGGAAGACCTGGCTAATTTGCACCAGCATCCAGAGTCCCGGGCACCGAGCACACTTGCTACAATCATTTGTGAAGTTATATGCTGGGAAGTTGCATTTCAGCTGCCATCGAGTTACTTACTACATCATGCGAAAACGTACCGGGCGCGGCAAAAATGTTGTACCTTCTTAAAAGGGCTGATGTCCGAGGATATGTTGCTTTGCAATTGATTATTTCTGAGATAACACTGTATAAAAATTCACAAATATAACTTCGCTATACAGCATGTCTCGCTTAAGTGTGACTCCCAAGAGTGTCTTCTTTCATTTTGACGAGGTAAACAATTGTTTCTGTGTAATTTGAAGTGGTCAGTATCCCGCAGAAGTTGTTTTTTTTATATGTTGTTTCTTCTCGTAGCTTTCAAGGTCAACGATATCTTTTTTTATTTAATGACTACATGTATTTTCGCGTTGCATCGCGTAGCTCATAACAAAATTAAATATCTACTGTGACGTGATTTTCCAATGGCCTTGTACTTCGAATATGAAGATCAAACTTTTTCACCAAAGACTTGAATGAAAACAAAAGAATATTTGGAGTCTGTTTGTATGATGTCTGATCACTATTATTATCCATAATAACACTGTACACAAATTTCTGAATGTACCGTGTAATTATACATCAAAACGTAGGTGCAAAGTTCCATGAACTTTACCTAACTCACCCCATTCAATTTATTCCAAAAATATATTATGTACAGAGATGCCTAATAGCATCAAGTGAAAAGCGTGGTGGCTTATAAGAGCAGTCGACGTTGATGCCACAACATTATGAAGACGAACGCAGCCGAGAAAAGTGAAGAAAAAGGATTGCTGGATCAATCTGTATTATCAACAATCAAGATCCAGGTTGCAGAGTCTGTTTAAATAGACAGACGCGCGGAAGGCGTCGTGCAACTGCAGAATGCGTCGCGACGCCTCGCTGGCGTATTTCGACCATCATAATATTTGGAATTGTCCGAGGCCTGGCTGAACACTGTAGCTTTCTCGCTTAACAATCTGCCGTTGTGCTTGCAAATGCTTCCCGACATCGACTGGAAGCGGGGAGCGTCTGTCAGACGTCGCGTCGCCGATTATTAATGCCGTTACATCAACACATGTAGTTTATAATTATTTTCTTACTCTTAGCTTGTTAAGGACTCATGTACAACGCGTAAGCATTTTGAACCCATTTATGGACCCACGTCTTTGAAATCAGCTTTAGGAGACTCAATATAAGTAGCTAATAACTTAAACTGGCTGCTAAAAACTTAGAATTTAGCAAAGATCATTTTCTGATGATATATTTGCAATTAACATTCAACGAATGATATGATAGTCATTAGGGACAGAATGTATAGTGTTATTTATGAGTAAAATAAAAACAAATTAATTGAAGTGTAAAATACAATAAGCTGAAAATGTCTTCCTAAATATACAGCAACTCGCATTAATACTTATTCTTCAAAAGAATAAAAATTAATCTATTTGGATTTTTTCTGAGAAGCTAGTATTAGTTTACTAAATAATGTGCACAAGAAAATGTTTACTTTATCTTGGATCTCGGTTTTACAGATTTATATCAGTTATACATATAAGGTGAGGTATGTAAAACTGTTTCATTAATTATGCAGTACCACAGATGTAGGGGCAAGGCATTTTACATTAATTTTTGGTTAGAACTGTGTCTTCGTTGCAAAAGCCAACTCCATTCAAGCACTCTGAATCGACATTATTTGGTCAATAGGATTATGTAAGAGAACTCGTTTCTGTTTTAATCTCAATCCTAATGGCAAAGTTCTGTTGTAAATCTTTTTTAAAATAATTGAATTGTTCACAAATTGTATGTCTAAAGTGACATTAGAATTGTTGCATGTACTTCAATTTTTGTATAGTCGATTTATGAAACACTGTTTTAAACATATGTAAATTTTTAAATTCACGACATATGGATTTTTATCATTTTAAAAAGTAGGTACCACCTATTTATCATATTGCAATGAGTTTGTAAATGCCTCTGAAAGTAACAAATTAAAAAATTGAAAAATATATTGTGATATAAATGCCTTAAAAAATGTGTGTATCAAAAATATTATATTTCCATGGAAAGGGAGATTTCTAAGGTCATTTGATAATAACTTTTTCCTTTACAAAAATGTTCCACGTGGCTTCGTTAAGGAGTTATTAGCAAAAAACGCAGACCAATCAGAGCACAGTCCGCTGAGCGGGCCGATGGCATTGGTCGAACCGGAAGTGTTTTTCGTTGATAACTTTTAATCAAAGCCGCGGAGAATATTTTCGACAGTGGCGGAACCACAATACCTCAAAACCCTGCAACGCGGGGGCCCGTAATCGGAGGGGAGCCAAAATTTTTGCATTTGTTATCTCGTAATTTTACTGAAATTATCACAGAAAAAACTAAAGAGCACTAAAAAATCTCAATGCTACAAAATTTCGATAGAAAAAAAGGGGTTCAAAATTATATTTTTCGGGGGGGGGGGGAGCGATAATTTGTCGTTCCGCCACTGATTTTAGCAAAGGAAATAGCCACTTCAAATGACCTTGATAATTACTCCTTCCAAGGAAGTACAACATTTGTAGGACACCCTGTATAATTTTCAGTATAAAATTTATAATCTTGTTCTAACGTACGTAAGGCAGCACGCTACAAAAATACTCAAATAAACTATTTTTGGGGCTGTTATGGTAATTCTCGGTTTATCGTTGCCTTCGCTGACGATATTAAAAGATTTACGATTTTACCCCGAGAAGCCAAAACCGCAGATTGTTCATTAACCTCCTCGGTAAACTATCTTCCATGATTCTTCGTTGATTCGTTTTCGCAAAAGATAATAAACGCCGCGTGCCAGATCACGCCTTCTGATATTCGTTCTTGGAAATCTGATGAATAAGATCCAATTCACACTTGCTCTGAAATGAATTCGTTTAATTTGTAATTATAATCAGCGCAATTAAATATTATCTGCTATATTAAACAATGGTAATTAGTTCGTTAGAGAATGTTTGATACGACCAAAATAGTAATTCAAAAAATATGACGGCAATTAAATCGCACTGTTACGACCTAATGAATTTCTTAATGATTATTCCCATAAACATTTTACGATAGGTATCGCAAAAAAAAAAACTGCATTCCTTGTATGCGATAAATAAAACATTTCGTGAAATTGAATGTATTACATACAATATGTACGAATGTTTATAAATATGAAATTATAGAAAAACAATTGTAGTAAGCACCTGGATCGTCAAGAACATTAACAACAGTGTTCTAGTGTTTCGCACTTTACAGACATAAACGTTAGGCTTGAAATAATAGGACACAACCTACGATATAAATAGTGAATGGTCGTCAAATGTCAGTAAAGTAAATTTACTTCGCGACGAACCGATATTGCAGCAATGTCTCACTCCGAGCTGCTCGGACTTGTAACTATTTATGCGTGCCTACATTCTCGAATATTCTTCCACGTTATTTTCCCAAACTCTCATTGTTTACACAAAAATAGAAAATACTGATCTAGCGATAATGCAAACATTATAAATGATGAATATGTCAAAACTATTCAGCTACATATTTTGTACTACTCTACTTCACAAATAAACAATTAGTTCAATTAAATTCTTACCTTTATTAACTTCGTTGCATTCTCTACGTTCCTATTACAAAATGTGGCTAAGTAAAAGATAATAAACATCGTTCATCAACAATACAGATTTAGTTTAAACATCACAACAATGAGAGAATATGTAACACTGTGACCGGACGCATCGATAATAATCGATTCTCTCATCGTGCGGACTTACCACGCGAGCCACACGAAAGTTTTATAATTTTCATTAAAAATATTCTGATTTCACGATGTCCTGTTGAGACAATAACCCATCAAATCCGAAACTGAGAAATAAGTCGATTTTTACGTACACAATTATTTATTATTCGTAACAGTGTACAGCGTACAGATATACATATAAATGTTACCAAAATATTTCTGAACTGATACTTTTTGTGTAATAACTAATAACTTGTATATTATTTTCTCGAAACATAAAAATACAATACAATTTATTATATAATAAAGAAATGTAGCACACCGTAAATGTGTAAAATCATTTTTATGATTAATAAGAATGATTGAAAATCCAAAATATCCTACAATCCAAATCAATAACAGTGATGAAAAAAATGTTTAATAAATTTTCAGGATCTCTATTTATAACAGCAACAATAAATCATACAAAACCGAAAACAATTGCGAAATAAATGCAATGTTCTGGTTTTTCGTTTTCAAAAAATTTGTTCGGTTCCGAACTATAACTACGTTCATACCGATTAATAAATAATTTCAGTTTCTTGTTTCCGACCAGGAGAAATACCGGAATCATGGCAACCGTCGCCTCATGTTATTCAAAACATAGATACAACTCCATAAAAAAATATACAGGGTATCCCAAAAATATTGTATTTTCTCGAAAGTGTTAATTCCTGAGCTACTTCGAAGTAACTTTTTCCTTTTTGAAAATGTTTTTTTAGGTTACAGCTGAGTGTGGCGTCGGCGTTGGTCGAGCCGGAATCCGTCCACAGTAGCCACGCCCTGATTGGTCCGTGTTTTTCGTTAATAACCCCTGAACGAAGCTGCTGAGAGCATTTTCGTAAAGGAAAAAGTTGCTTCAAATCACCTCAGGAATCACCCTTTTCAATAAAGTACAACATTTTTGGACACCCTGTATAGCTCGTGTAACATTCATTATTTAGACTTTAAACAAATCACATTCCAAATATTAATGAATACATAAGCAAAATTTCGATGCAGAAGGTAAGATAGATTCTCTGAATGAAATTCCTTTGTGTAAAACTGAAAAACTACAATGTCTCTTTAGTGGGTGTTAAATGGGCTTTAATTTAGGTTCGTTTTAACGGAAGGGGCTAGCAATATTTTGAAATCAGGCCCCGGGAATCGGGGATTTTAGCTGGCCGGGCAAAGCTGACTTTCACGCAAGACTGTATTATCTGCCCGTTTCGGTGCAGATAAGATCGGCGCGCAAATTTACGGCTGTCTTCCATCAGATACGCGGAAATCCCTCAAACTTTGATGATGGCTATTCGAAGCTTTTTAAATGTTCATGCTTACAAACTGGTTCACCGGTGTAAGGACCATAAAAGCCAATATGGTAGGGGACCCGGGCCCCAGAACACCCTTTACCGTCTCCTCGTACCTTTATCTTTATCGTTATGCGTCGTTGTTTCAAGCTCTTTATGTCTGACAGCGGGCTCCCATTAACGTTTGATTTACAACTTTCTACGAATCTATAAAGGAGCCCTTACCTTTTCCAAGGTATAGATTTCTTTCGTTTCACCATATGCGCGTACAGGATTTCTGGGTGTCTTATGGGCCCACTGCTCACTCTCTCTCTCTCTCTCTTTCTCTCTTTGTGTAGATGCGGCAAGAATCTTGGTGGTTAATGCGTTCTCCGGTAACGGGTCCTCGATAACTTTTGATGAGAATTGAATTATACCGCGCGCTATCTGCGACAGAAAAATTGTAATTCCTCGAAAGATCGGTTTAATTTATAGTTTAAAAGCAATCGGACTGACTGAAGTCGGTGCACTTTACTTGGGTTTCTTTGTTCACTAAGCTCTCTGTTAATGAACATTCCAATCGCTCCGCACTGAGAGATTTTTCTCCTCGCTGTAGATTTATTTTAATTTAAAAAATTTTCTTCAATCATTTGAGGACAAATGTCTAAAGATTTTTGTTAACAGCTAAAAGCGACTGGTAAACACAGTTTTACGAAAGCGGCAAAATTGAATTTATTTACATTCTTATTCAGAGTCACAATCTTTCTAACAGATATTTGAATAAAAAATCTGTTCCACCATTTTCTATGAATGCATTTTTATGGTTCGAGTAGTTTTCGAATGAAAAGCCAGCTATTTGTGGTGAGTTTAACGTTAAACTTATCAAAAATTTAATACATATATTTTTATGAATTGTACCTACTGAACAAAAGCAAATAAGTGCCAAGTTAGAAAAATGGCAACTCTTTGCAATATAGCATCTGGAATTGTAGTAAAGAATTTAAGTCAATTATTTTTGCATAAGTCAGAATAAATAAGAGAAATGTTTTCTGTCCAAGCAATAATTTACCGTAACTAATAAAGCTTCCTTTCTTTTCCTTAATAAACAAAATATTAAATAACACGAAAAATTTGTACACACATGGAACCATAACCTTTTTCAAGCTATGTCAATGTCAACTGATTGCTTTAGCAACTGTTCTAAAAAAAAACGTAAATACTATTGTGTAACATTTACTGGTTAAGTTCCGAGTTATGTTTGTTTGGCATTTTCCCCCTTATTGCCTTATAAGAACGAAACTTTGCGGATACATTTACGTTCGAGTACTCGATAAGTACTCAAAAGGTCATTGTCCTTAACTACAGTGTTCAGCCATTGTAAAAAGTTTCACGTGAAAGGTCCTGCGGACATTTTTGACCCAATACGAACGTCGTAGTTTAATACTAAATCTACCGAGCAGTAAAAACAAATATGTGATGCGTCTTAAAAATAATAAGATTGAATTAATTTAAATTTCTAAAGATATTTATTCAAGGATGTAACTTTATAATTTTAACCCTTTGCACTCGGAGCTATTTTAACTTGAAAATTAAACATTTCTACCAACCATTTTATATTATTATCGAAATTGATATATCTCAAAAAAAAATGTTTAGTAATTGATTAGATAACAACTTATTTAATAATGTAAACAATATATTAAATAATGGTACAGCAATTTTTAGTGCTAAGGGTTAATAATAGTGAAGTAAACAATCTGAAATTGATCATTTGATCGACAACATTCAGTGTTAAATGACTATAACCATAATGTGTAGCAATTTTTTAAATACAGATTGAGATATTAAAATTGTATGGGAAGGACGAAATAATCTTTATTCTATAATAATAAATTACTATTAAAATTTCAATAAAATTTAAAAATAACGTGTGTTATATTTAAACAAAATTTAAAACTAAAGTTTGTTATACTTAAACAACTGTTTATTAACAGTTTAATCCAGATTACATTCTCCACTACTGAAACTTAATAAACAACTCTACATTTGCATGCAAAGGGTTTCACAGAAAGCAAAGATGTCATTATTACAATATACGCAATCGATGCGCACTCACATTCCAGTTTCATGTACAAGATGCACTATAATTTCGTTCGTGCAGTTTATTTATAAAATATGCTGATGCGACTAAAAATAATACGCGGCCTATGTAACACGTTTACACCTACTCTTTTCGTATTAAATTTCACACTTGACCGTCCCCCGAGCAACAATTTCGGTTCTCTTCGAACTCCATAAAATTGCACTCTTGAGTGTTTAACACCTTTTCTTGCCTTCCTCGCCCTCTGTCCACGTTATCTCTCTCTCTCTCTCTCTCTCTCTCTCTCTCTCTCTCTCTCTCTCTCGCTCTCTTTCCTGTGAACATCAACTCCTTCAGAGGGAATTTTTTTTCTTTGGTGAAAAGAATTTTTTTTTTAGAATCTTGTACTTTAACTCTACAGAAATGTTCCTGCAAATTTTTAAGTTAGAATTCATAGTCGAAGTTATTTATTAAACAAGTGTTGATATGTGGCTTGCTATTTCGAATTGTATTTTTAATAGGTTGCACAGATTTTTCTTTAATGTCAAAATTATGTAAAATTGAACATTTGTAGGCCAGATATACAGGGTGTCCCAAAAATACTGTATTTCCTTGGAAGGGTTGACTCCTGAAGTCGTTTGAAGTAACTTTTTCCTTTACGGTAATGTTGTCCGCGACTTTCTTAAGGACTTATTAACGAAAAAGTCGAACCAATCAGAGCAAGGCAACTGTGGACGGATTCCGGGTTGGCCAATGCCAACGCCATGCTTAGCGGGACCTACGCTCTGATTGGTCCGTGATTTTTATTAATAACTCCGTAACAAAGCCGCGGGGAATATTTTCCCAAAGGAAAAAGCTACTTGAAATAATCTCTGGAATCACCCCTGTGAAGGAAGTACATTTTTGGGACACCCTTTATGTAGTAAAAGGAAACCTCATTGGAATGTTTCACTTTAGATAGGAGGATTAAAAGAATTACAAGAGCGCTTTCAGTAAATAGATAAAAGCTACATTTATAAGCAAACCGAAGTGAAAAAAAATATAACTCAATAAAAGTATAATAAAAATCATTCAAATTACTTGGTTACACATTTCCACGTGAGAGAGAAATGTAAAAATGTTTATATCTATCAGCGGAGAGAAGAAATTGCCCCCTTAATAGTAATAACGGGAAACGTCTACAAAATCTCGTATGGTTTATTCAGAAGGGCCCAATCTTCGTCGCTGTCGAAAGTAAAAGTATCTTTAACCGATCCCCATGCCATCGGGACCCCTCCGCCCCCTTGTCACCTCCGTTCCACCGGCGGAGGACAATATTTGGCCCGGAGGGCCGCGGTCAGATCGGCAGGCTCGATAAAATTATACATCGAAGCCCATAAACGGGTCCGAAACTTGGCCGTTAAAATTAAAATCTACCGCAAGACGTTGTTCACCGATGAATTACGACGGGGGTATATCTTACGAGGACCACCCCTGCTTTCCCAGCTCTCGTCATTTCGCCCGACTGCATACATTTTTTAGCTTGCATTTGTGGAAATGCAGCGGGGCCGCCTGAATTTACAGCGACACAAAAATGTTACGACAGCTCCTCTAAATATTCCAAAGAGCGTACTTCTATTCGTCGCTGAATTGTCCAAATTTATACGCCGGTTACAATTTTCATGCGATTTCCTGTTTTCCAAAAAAAAAAAAATCATACTAAATAGATTACAGTCGATGATCAAATTATTTATCATTTTGCCTATAGTGCTGTCTTTGTTATTTGCAGATGTAAATATTTCATGCCGAAAATTTTATGCATTTATGACAAAAATAAAACAACTTAATTTAATTGAAATATATAAAATAATGTAATTTAACACAGCAAAAGCATTAAATGAATTTAAAAATATTGTTACATTATTTCAACCTATTAAATATATTAAGAAAGACAATTTTCTATTTCACTCCAGTTTGTTGCAATTTAGGTAAGCAATTTTTATTTTGCAAAAAAATCAACTGTCTAACGATAAGAGTGTAAAGGTAATCCACATATTATTATATTTTTTGTATTGAAGCATTACAGGCTAGTTGTAAAAAATTGTTAGATATCCAAATCTTTTTCGATTACAAAAGTGTTACTATCATAAACAGACATGCAACAGCAATATTGCATTCTTTACTGCACTGTCTTAATAGTGAATATTAATATTAAATACTAATGAATATTATCGTCCGTGTATGTATAGCCAACTTTTTATATAATGTTATTTTCCAGAGTTAACTTAGAAATGTTTATTCTTTTGTTTTAAACACGAAACACTTTTTAACAACAATTTTTAATTGGGTTTCTTTCAGCAAAAATACTATGAGCTCTTCCAATTTTTAGAAGTATAAAACCCATGAAGTATTAAAAAACAATTGAACAGCAGAAGTCGGTATATAATTATTGTTAGCAGACTGTAGATTTCTATGCAGTATAAACATTTTCTAAGTCGTTTTTAACGAACAGAAGTTAATGGAAAATAGATTTTATCTTCTAATAATTGTAACAAGTAATAACTAATGTAACAATATTTGATAACTGCATAAAATCTAATCGTTAAATAGTCAGCAGTCTAATCGTTAAATATATTTTCAACCGTATCACGTATTTAATTCTACTATTTACTTGCAGTTTTAGTGACATGTCGAATTCTAGTAGTTCGAACAGCTACAAGCGATAACGCATAGATAACGCGGATAATCAAAGTAAAAGTGATCGATCCCACTGAAACTGAAGAGACAACTGGCGAAGAGTATTTAATGAAAGCTTCAGCAACTGGAACCATTGCTGCATAAAATCGGTGCAATTAGAACCGCCAGAGAATTGGAAGGTTTACAAAGGGAATTGTTATCATTGGAATCACGGTGAGTGAGAGTACTTTAAGTGGACAGACCACAAATGAATCCACCGTATACATATACAGTTCTTACATTCCAAATTACTGTCAGTGACAACTACTGAAAATGGTGTATAGTAATTTTAGCCAAAATAATATTAAATTCTTTCTGGAAATAAATACAGTAAATATTAAAATGTTAGACAGTTTCTCATGGTTAGTCATCTTTAAGCAAAATAAAAATTGTCTGAACCAATTGTAAGATAAGCTAATTCCATGAGAATAAAATTCTTGTTTTAATCATTTCGATAAGTCGTCAATAGCGTAGCATTGTTATTAAATTCTTGTTTCGCCTACTCACTTTTAACATAAATACATCAAATGCAGTCTACTCATGTTATACAATTCAAATGTATAATCTGTTTTCTACAAAATTCGTTTTCAACATTTCATCCTTATTCAACTTACTTTAAGAGAAAATCTACGTTTTCACATATTTTGTGCAGATTCTCTAATAGTAAACTCTATAGATCTCTAGCGTAGATTCGAATAGTTTGTTAAGAACTCGTTCTGTGTATTCTGGAATGGAATTTATGCGTCTCTGAATCTCAGGTAACTGTACAGATACAAGGATAATGGTGGTTCTAGACAATCTGCAAATTTAATTCAGAGCATTATATGTAGAGTGATCGTCATTTGGGTAGTTCTACAAGCAAGTGTACTTGACGAGAAACTTTTTCAGCTTTCCAGTTTGTTGCACTTCAACATGTAGCTCCAGCGGACGTTATTACTCAAGCACGCATGCGTGGCAAACGCAAAAGTAGATGAATTTATAGTCGTCTACCACTGCAAGTAGGTCGTGATATAATTAACATCTTTATAACACTGTAACGAAAATCTGACATTCCCAGTTTGGATCTGGAGTTTGCTCGATGCACTGATAAAATTTCTTTTGATGAAACCTTTTGCCGATGTTGTACAGGGTGTAACGCAATCATAGCGTGCTTCTACATCCTCGGTTTTTATCGCATCTTATTCAAATGGTCACAAGAAGAAAAGGTTAAAACTCAAACGGTCTCTTAAAAAAATTATGATAAATTTTTTTCATTGTCAAACTGATCTTATTTATATTATATTTTAATTTCTCAGTCAGATGAAGTTCATATGTATCGCGTGCCATTGATGAAGCTGTTGGAAATTATTTCTTTGCGCGTAAAATACAATCGAAAATATAAAAAATATCAATTGTACACCGAAAAAAATGTATCATTTTTTTAAGCGAACGACTGAGTACTGATCAATGGTTCTCGCACTTTTTATCCTTGTGACGAGCAGAATAAGATGCAACAACAAAAAAATTGTTGACCCTTTGACCTTGAAAAAGTCAAATACTTGACCTTCAAAGTCAAAATAATTGTACAGCCTATTACAAGGCTAAAGCAAACAAAATACTTAAGATCGCAGATCTCTGTTTTCACAAAACAAAATTTCGTTAGACTCAACGAGCACCGCGTCTACTGGTTATCGAAACGCAAAATTGGTGTTGGACAACGTAATTGATAGAGTGGTAAACCTTCGAGTTCTACGAGTCTTCAACACCATAAGAGATGAATTATAACATGTTCACGGACACGCGGGGACGCTCGCGCGTTCTAGACTTAATACGGCCGTAAAGGCAAGCCGCGGTAATAATAAAGTGATAATAAAACGAAAAGTAATGCCCAATCGTTTCGCAGACACGCCACAGGGAGTTTATTACACGGTGCCATTATTATATGCAAGCATCGGGGCCGCAACGTAGCGACACTGATTTTATGGGGCCCCGGCAATGAGACCTTTATTCATGCAACATCCACCGCGCTCAACATTTTCCACGGGTTTATCGTCGATAAAGGATGCGTCAATTCGAAACACAGATACAGTCTACTTTATCAAAGTCTCTTTAGAGGCTGTGTGCCGTATGCCGCGGTCATTAACAGTCCTCAGCGTATCGGAGACAATCCAATTGATAAAACAACGAAGCAACCTGTTAACTGCGCACTACAATTTCGAAACTGTATGCAGTTTTTCACAAGTTTTTAATTTTTTTAATTTTTATGTAAATCGTTGATCATAACTGTATAACACTTTAATGAAATTGATTTCGGCGCTGTGTTCGATCAGAAAATAAAGTGAGAAACCAATTTGCAAAATTTATCGATTTACGTTTCAACATATTTTCTGATCGAACCCAGCTCCGAAATCAATTTCATTAAAGTTTTTAATTTTTTCTTCGTCTCTTACAGTGGATCCAGAAAGTATTTGAACACTACGTTTCGGATTGTCGAAAAATCGTCGATATTTAAATTGTGATCAAAAATCATAACTTGAATGACTCTACCTTCGCAAATCCGTGCCAATTTTCCTGTAATTTACATGATGGTACCGCGTGCGAAACTGAAGTGCCATTTTCCTAAAGCAATGCTGCAAAT
This sequence comes from Lasioglossum leucozonium, assembly GCA_028454225.1. Taxonomy (NCBI): domain Eukaryota; kingdom Metazoa; phylum Arthropoda; class Insecta; order Hymenoptera; family Halictidae; genus Lasioglossum; species Lasioglossum leucozonium. Next base: position 15,146,953 of record CM052205.1, on the reverse strand, counting down.
TCAAACGACTCGAAAAACTTTCAGAAATTTTGTTTGGTGACTGAAACTACTATGGACTCAAAGATTGAAGCTTCCTCTTTACAACGACACCTTAAAGATCGATGTACAATTTTTTGTCACTGTTGTATGGAACAGATACGACGAACAATTTCGGTCGTGTAAACCCCTCACGGTGTAACTTATACCACTGAATATTTTGCGACACATCTCTCATTCGAAGCTCGATAAAACGACTAAGAAAAAATCGTACATGAATTTTTAAGATGTTGTCGTACAGATGAAGCTTCAATATTTAAATCTGTGGTAATTTTAGTAACGAAATAAATTTTTGAAAGTTTTTGGAGACCTTTGAGCTTGCAATATTGTTTTAGGAGAAATGGCACTTCAGTTTCTCGCTCGAAAAAAAGCTTAGAATAAAAAGAACTATGATTTAATTAATATTAATAATCCAAATTTCTTGTAGTACGTGCAATTTCTACGAAATGATCATAGTTTAAGCTAGACAATGTTTCAAGAATCAGGTACAGTGATCAAACGCTTGCATCCACTGTGTATAGAGAATGAAAGGATTACTATTAAAATAAAAGAGAACGATAAAAAACGAGTTTGCATAAAAATCACCGAAAACGGCTTTACTCAATTTTCGTCGAGACAAAGACTCGACCGGCAAACATTTATATCAATTGCCTAAAAAGTTAGCAGCCGCCTCGCAGCGGCAACAAGAATAATAAAGGAAGCACACAGGTCGGAATTAATTTGCCCGTTAACAATAAGAAGTGCCTAAGTACTCCCCGAGGCAACGGTGGCCCGGCCGGAGGATGCGAATGGCACCAGAAACAGCGTGAAATCGATAGAATAAGAATGAGATGAATATGAGAGCGGAGAACAGGACCCGAGGCTACCGGGAGATCGAACCGAAGAAACGAGTTGGGCGAAGGGAAGGAAGAGTAAAAAGAAAAACATGGAAGGGGGTCAAAGGTGAGGCCTGGCCTCTCACACTGGCCGGCCTCAGAGATCCAATCGGGCTCCTCGGTGAGTTTCTTCATCCTTAGCTTCGACTGGCGTCATGCTCTCATTATACTCGTATCGCGAGGTGCGATTAGAGGTGCAAATTTGTTGAAATCGTCGCTGCGCTCTCAGGCTTCGTCCCCTTCGTGTCGTGATTCCGCGCGAGGTACTTGTTTGGCACACGTTCCCCGATACGTGTACCTCGCGATTGTTACCATGAATTGTTGAAACCGACGCTTGAAATTTCCTTCTTGCTCAACAACGGAGCAACCCCGTCGCCCCTAAAAAAAAACTAAACAATCACTGATAAAGACCTTGATTTTAACACTAAACCTACCACTGACGGTCAAATGACCGGTTTTATGTTCTCCATTTTACAATTATTGAAATTATAAAGTTACATGGAAATTGATTTGATAAATTTTTGATCCAAGCACGTATATTGACATAAAAATTGCACAAAATCTAAATTAATAGGGCCTCGTTATTTTTATAAGCTGAAACACTTTAATCGCTTTTAGTGCTCGGTAGGATTAGTGTTAAAAATTGTTTAAAATAGCACTCAGAGCAATGGGTGTACCCAACGACAAGTGTTATTTAAATAAAAATTAGGAAATAATGTTTCACTAAATCGTTGCATTATACAATATGTATAATATTGTGCAAAAATAGTATACGTATGGAAACTATAGACTAAAATCTATGAACTTTAACCGTTTTACGTTGTCATAAAGTGCCTATTTTCAGATTAAAAATATGTTTAATTAAGCTTTCAGTGTTTTTTAAATTTTCCGATGGAACTATAATAATATTTATAAAATTGATAAAACTATTAAGCCGTTAGTCGAGTTCGTTTCTGACAATGTTGATTAACAATTAATTTTTGTCTACTGTATTCGTACATTTTCGCTTTCATTGGTTATGCTAAAAGTTTCGAATACTTGTCTACCAGTTATTAAGTATTCCTCTGAATTTTATTTTAACACCGAATAAATAAACAGTAAATAACTCAAGAAATATCTCTTCACCCGTACACCATAATCTCCATAAACGTCAAAAAGGTAAAAGAATTTCGCCAAGTGCATGAAGAAATCGAAGACGGATCAACTAAATCACAAAAAAAAAAGATAGAAGAAAATAACAATAATAATTTCTGATGAAAATAACTCTCCATCCGTAGACTATAATATTCTCGTGTACCCTTACTCCGGGCCATTTTTAGATTAAAAATAGCTGACCACGAGAAGAGTGATCGACCTCGTAATTTTCGGACGCCTTTCTCCAGCCAATTATTTAGAATGTTCCCGGCAAAAAAGTTGGTTCCTCGGTTTTCGTTATTCCTTTATGCGACGGAAATGGAAAGTACCATTTCGGATGACGGTCGGCTCGGGACAGTTTCTTTCGTGCAGACGTTTCGCCGCCTCGAAAATTGAACAACCGACCGGATAAAGATCTTTATGCAGAGCGAAGGGCTGGAATACCAGCGGATCGTTAGACACCGTATCGAACTGCTACGGACATTTATAATTTCAGTCCGCTTTTGATGAAGTGAATTTACATTTGACCAGCGGCTCACCGCGCCGCCCCAACGCCATAAATACGCGATTTTATTCGCGGCCGGCCCAAGGTTTTACGGATTCCTGCTGATTCTAAGACGAGATAGTTCTCTTTAGCTGGATCACGCGAGTTTATTATAACAGTGGCAGACACGATTGTTCGCCGATCCGAACGTGTCTGATAATCAAACGCTTGTTTGCCCCGAAACGACCACGCGGTATTAAATTTCGATTGAACATTTTATTCCAGTTACTATGCAGTCCGTATATTTTTAAAACACACATCCAGATGTTTATATGGATTTCGACTTTATTAACCATCGGACTCCTGCGAGTTCTAGGCCTATGCAGGGCCATTTCTGACTCACACCGATATTGCACGAATACAGTTTTATTCCGATATAAGATGATGACCCGGGAGCGGTTTCCGTCGTACTTCGAATGAGGGTACCTATGCGTCACCTAGGAGTCACGAATAACTCGGGCATAGGATAACAAAAATGTATTAAGGTGCCAGAAATATGGGAAACTAAAGATATATTATTTTAATAGTTTAGAAAATTAATAAATTCTTTGTTTTAAATTGTTGTTACCTATTTGTTGCTGACAAGGGCGATCGGCTGATGTGTGAGTAGATTGCCAAGTCTATGCGTTTCAGGGCTGTTAAACTTTTGTGTATACAGATTTTTACAAGCTAGTGAGAAACAATATGGTGCCATTATTTTACCCAGCTCATTTGCAACTTAATTTGGAACCTAATCAAAATCTGCTTCAGAAGTGTAAACAGAGTTTGGAAAATGAAGAAGAACTAATAAATCCAGAATAAAAAATATGACAACTGAGTTAAGCATTAAATATTCAACTTCTTATTACACTCCTTTCGATATCAATTTCATTGTATTATGTATACAATGACTGATACTATTTATTATCGTTAATAATAAAAAAAAATAATACTTCACTATACTCTCTTTAACGGAGTAATAAAATCATAAAATTTTGTAATGGACATTAATATTTGAGACGACGTTCAAAACAATTTTTTATCTCCAGACTTGGCTCACGCAGTAAAAGCTTTTATTATTGAACCACGCATACTGTTAGAGAATGTAAATCGATATGTGTTCTATATTACCGATATGCGCTTATATTATAGTTTATCTTTATACATATTGGAAGCGCATCAAGCGACAGGATCGTTTTTTGTTTTATCTCCTTCGAGAACGTGCGTCCCAATTTCCGACGCAGTCTCCTCCACGCAGTCGTAGCGTAATGTAACACGCGTATTTCTTTTATATTTATATCCTATTAAAGTGTGATAATAATACCCTGGTGTTATTATTCCAAATCTCCTGACACATACAAATTAATGGAACCAGACAGAAAACCACTATATCGATTTAGTAGAGATTTGCCAGCGTCACGAATGACACTATGTAGTGTTTGTCAATGCATTTCTTTATGTATTTCTTAATGTTCTAACCAAAGATTGTTAATTCAGTCATAATCATTTCAAAAGAGCAATTTAACTTGAATGTAATTCCAAATTAACAAGGAATTCTACAGCTAAATGTACAATATTTGTTAAAAATACATTAACAGTGCATATTATTCTTCACACAAAAATATTTACGTTATGTAAAGTAATTTTTAACGAACAAGATATTCTACAGGTAAATGTACCATCGCCATAATTAAAAGTTAAAAATATATTAAATATATATTATTCTCTACAAAAAAAATATTTATGTACACCAAACTTGCCTTAAATTGAATATTTTTGTTCTCTGAGCTATTTCCAATTTTAAACTCGTAAAGCGAGAAAGCACAAGTATTTAATTTTGCGCTAGCCGTTTTTAATAGAAATATAACGTTAAACCACTATAAAATGTGAAGCAATTAAAATTTGCACATCGCGTATATCACCGATAAACATGTAACTTTTTGTTAACCCAACTTAATTGTATATTACACATACGAATTATCATCTTCAATTAATTTGTAGGAAGCAAACCGCACGAACTTTTCCGGCACCTAATACAATATATTACCGGCACTGTTATGCGCATATGCGCGTTGTTTCGGTTCGATTTGAGAGACAGGGGATTGTAAATCTCGAATAGGCGGGCAGCGATTACCATAGACAAGCTGCGCGTTGATTATAAACATAATTAAAAACAGCGACGGTACACCGTCCTTCTTTTAACATATGCAACCGGCTCGATGCTGGTGGTCCTGCCGCAGGACGATGCGACCCAGGAAGCTTCGATCGTGTCTCAGCAGCGTCGCTATCGATCCCCATCGATCCCAAGCATCGATACGGCTACCGTCCGTCCCCTCGACCGTCCCGCGACAAGAAAATGGAAAAATCGAGACGGAAACTGGTCCGCGGTGAACCGCTTTTTCGCGGAAGCCGCCAGGATTGCAGATAAGGAGTGACGCTACCTAGGACATGGGACTAGGTGGCCACACTTGTTACATTCTTGTAAATTCTGCAGAAATCGCTTTCGTACGATCGGACGGCGGTCACCATTTAAACCTCGTGCCCGGGGCCTTCCATGGCCCCGGCTAAATTTTCTCTACACTGCATTTCACCGATGCGTTGCCAGACAATTGCAAATACCAAATGTCTCTTCTCCAAACAATGTATCCAATACTTCCAAGTACAGCGACTTTCATTAGCATTCGGACACTCTTAAATAAATGATTGTTTTTTTTATATTGGACCATACGATTTGAACTTTTTTGAGAAGTTAGAGCAATTAGTTTATTAAATTTTTAAAAAATGCAATTGGTCGGAATTGTATAGAAAATACTGAAAGTTGCATTTCAGAACTTTTTTATGTGGCTCTATATCGAAAATTTAAAAAATACGTTTTGTAGATCTGTGTCAATTCTATGCATTGTGAAAGTTTCATCGAAATTGTTTGATGGGCGAAAAAACGATAAGCACTGTGGCCGAAAATCGTGAAAAACTGCAATTTTTACCATCTTTAAAAATTGGTAGCTCATTGCATCGTTGATCGATTTTGATGAAATTTTTAGAATGTGTTTAATTGATACAGATCTAAGAAACGCGTTTTCTAAATTTTCTATGTAAGCCCTCATAAAAAAGTTGCAAAACACAACTTTTGGTATTTTCTCTGCAATTCCGAGCGATTACAATTTTTTCAAAAATTCTTTTCGCGTTACGTAGCAAACCAATGGTCTAACTTTAAAAAAATCCAAGTCGTGTGGTCCAATATTTAAAAAGTTATCGTTTTTTAAAGAGTGTACAAATATTAGTGGGAGTCACTGTATATTGGTACAATTATTACTGAATTTTTAGAATGATTCTAATGTGACAGATCGTACTTCCTGTATTACTATACGATAATTGTAAAAAATATTTCTACACTTCTTTAGAACGAATAACTTTTTCAGAATTGAGCCAAACTTGAGATTTTTTGAGATGCTCAAAGAATTAGTTTACTAGCTAATGTGTTAATAATTTTTTTCATATTGCTATTGCAATTATGAAGAAAAAAGTAAATATACATAAAGATTTACAAATCTTTTTATCAGTTTTTTAGCAATATTTTATTGCTATTTTTAATGAATTTGATAGCAACCTTGACCGATTTCGATAAAACTTTGTACGTGCGTATTGTTAATTACAGGCACAGATAAAAAAATCTTGGACACCTTTATTTTCTCTTCTCCCAATAACAATTTTCAAACAGAATTATGTACACATTACCTATTAAATTAATTTCTAAATTGGTATCGGCGCAAAGGTTCGATCGTGAAAAACCAAAATATGAAAGCCTTTTTGCAAAAATTTTATAGCGTATTTATTTTGATTTTTCACGATCGAACATTTGCGCCGATACCAGTTTATAAATTGATTTATAATACGATCGATATCTTCAAACATTCTAGCAAATTAATCCATCTAACATCTCAAAAAAAACTTCAATTATCTAGTCCAATTTTCAAAAATTCATTCGTTTTGAAACGGTGCACGAACACTTTCAACACCCACTGCACATCCCGCAAATGACGTTCTGCAACCGTAAAATAAATTGTAGTGCATTCCCACCAGTTAGCGACAAGTGGAAAAATGAAATTGACGAATCCGAATTGGCCAATCCGATCAAGATTAAATTATTCATCGATTTCGGGAGCCAGTGAGTAATCGTTGTCCTCGGGACCTCTCTGCCGAGCGAACGGTTCGAGACACTTTTTTTCGACATTACATGTAGTTGATTTAAGCGAATGTTGACTGCAGCAAGCAACTGGCCCGCGTAAATTGGACGTCACCAGCACGCAACGTACAGCCTTCCCCCCTCCCCCCGAAAAAATGAATCATGCCCCCCGGGGGGAGGGGAGGGAGAAGAAGGGTAGGGAGGTGAGATTCGCTAAGGGGTCCCGGTCATGCGAGGTTACACACGTGTACCTCGCCAGCAACGACAGCAACGCCCGCTAATGACGCTCTGAGATACCAGCGATACCTCTAATTAATTCTTCCTATCTTCTCGATATACAAATGCCCACTGTTCATGCCGATTGCCAGGCCAATGTCGATGGAAGAGATTTATCGCGTTCCGTGACCGGAGGGTTGTCGGGAAAGGGTAGCTTGTGTTTTGTTAGTGATTTCGCCGAGGTTTTTCACGGTTGCGTATATGTAGGTGTCAATTCGGCGAGACGATAACACCACACCGAATTCTCGAAATGTTTTCGGTTATACACACGGTGACCATATTTTTGGTGAACGAAAAAAGTGGGTATTAATACAACACGCGCACAGAAAAAAAAATAACAAAACTTTTATATTACAGGATTTAATGCATTATTTATTGACTGAGGAACAGAAAACAAAACATTTTGTGAAACTAAATCTTAACAAGATTAAATTAATTTGAACTTTGTGAGGTTCATATTACAATATCTGCTCTACTAAATATATTTATTTAATCATTCACCACGAAAGCAGAATCTGAATAATCGTGAAATAAAAAAAAACTGCAACCGGTCGATTGACCGGTGGTGGTAGGTTTAGTGTTAAAATAAGAACGTCCTGAAACGGAAGAAACAAAACTATAGTCTTCGTGACGTAACAAATCCCGAACTAAAGAAACCGATGATTTTCTTGTTAATCAATTGTATTAATCGTTTGTCCATAGTCGAGTACGACCATAATCAAGACATGCACCAGTTATTATTATCCACATGTCAAAGATGGCGGCTGAGTGGATGATCAGTTTATGGGAACCACTTGAAACGAATTTTTTTTCCGAAGTAGTTTACGAAGTATAAAATAAAAAATGTTAACGATACGATAGGCATAATCATGGGCAACAAATAAATTTTTCTAATAATTTCATCGCTGTATTTGGATGGCAACAGAAGTGTCATGGAACAAAGACAGCGAGATGACCTTTCCACCGTGTCCGTTGCACTTTGTCACTGACCGGCTCCTTTCAACCGGTTCCTAAAAGCTCTCCGGCGCCGACTTTAACAGCAATTTAATCACACCGTCATCGAGGGTAGGCGGGAATCGTTTGTTTGGCCCCCTATTAGGCAATAATAACCGGGGTGCGGCGGCTCGTGCCCGCGAGATAATTTATTCCCGTTGGAGGCGCCCTGGGGCCCCGCCACGCCCAGAAGCACGTTCTGCAGCTCCATCGGCTCGTGCCGGTGTTTCTTTATGACACTAGGGTTTCGAAACGAGCGCGTCATAAACACACCCCCTTGTTGGAACAGATTTCGTCAAGAAAGCGGAGGAAACGCAGTGGCAATCAAATAATTGACTCGTCTCTGTCAACCTTGCAGCAAGTATTGTTGCTGCCCTGCATCAACAGAACTGACTGTCCAACTGGGACAAACAAGAGAACGATAGTTCATCGAGAAACTGGCTGTCGCAAATTGAATCTCTGCAAACGTGCAGACGATGAGATTGTACAGGGTATAATATTTGGTCTTCGTTGCCATAGGCGTATTCTACATCTTCGAATCGATGGAGGTCCGCATACAAAAAGTTGCCCCAAAATTGTCCTTCACCTTCAGTTTCTAAGTCAAATTTATTTTATTCTATTGTGTTTTATACAGATGACAACGTCTTGCTTCATTTAGGCAGTTTGTTTTTTCATTTCTGAAAGTAAAAAAAGTTGCCGCAAAATTGTCCTTGACCTTCAATTTCACGGTCAAATTTATTTTATTCTATTGTGTTTTGTACAGATGACAACATTCTGCTTCGTTTAGGCAGTTTGCTTTTTCATTTCTGAAAGTAAAAAAAGTTGTCGCAAAATTGTCCTTGACTTTCAAATTCACGGTCAAATTTATTTATTCTATTGTGTTTTGTACAGATGCCAACGTTCTGCTCTATTTAGGCAGTTTGTTTGTTTGTTTTTTTCATTTTTGAAAGTAAAAAAAGTTGCCCAAAATTGTGCGAGGGAACAGCCATTCTCACTACATCGGTTAATGGTCACGATGAATTCACGCGTGCGACATTTATCGTTATACCTATATGTTCTTATCTTCATAGTAATATTTGAAGTATTCCCTGCATTCACGTCGTTGTTCCTCAACAGTTTTAAATATAGTTTTAATGGTACGCAGGTAGGGGAGACAGGGCTCGGAAATGGGGCTGATATTGAAAATAATTCAAGATCTATTGCAGCTATTATCGCAAATTTTTGATACGTTACGTAAAACTACTGATCCGACATATACATTGCTATTTGAATCGTAGTTGTGCAATTAACTTATTCACTGATCAAAATGACTTTAGCGCAAGTAGGGGCTTTTCTTCTAGTAATCTTTATTTTCAGTTAGCTTTTAAACTTAGGAGCATTTAGCTAGTGAGAATTTGTAATCTTGGTCCACAATCATGAGACAATTGTGATAGCAGCGGTCAGGGTCGGGAGTAATTTTAGAACGGATTGCCATTTGTGAAAATTCTCTGTTATCGGAAGAAGTAAGAGCCCCGGGTGGGAGTAGTTAGCGAGCCCTTATTATCCGAACCCGTCGGTTAACGTTAACGGAACGGCCTTGTAGCCCGACGAGTTCGGAAAAGCGAGGTTCCACTGTGCTAATAGTAATGCAACAAACATTAGCGTTCGTCCGGTAGGTAAAGTAGGATCTGTCAAGCAACGATCACCCCGTGGGCAAAACACGAACATCTCCTCCAACACAGTTCCTTGACTCTAGCAATAAAACATCACGCCCTCCCATCAGAAACGTCTTCGTCACCGATGTAGTCCTTCGGTTGGGTCCGTTGGAAACGATTGGAAAAAAAATCTGCTCGATGAGGACGAGGGGCCGGGGAGGAGGGGGTGGAGAGCCGTGGAGGAGAGACTGACTCTTGGGGGAGAGGAGACTCTTTGATTCGGCTGCGGCTGCGGTGCGTCCAAGGCCGCCTCGAATCTGGACGCATAAACATGCCAGAATCGTGGGACGTCACTCCCCATAATAACAATAAGAATCTGTCGGTCCCGTTCCCGACGGCGGTGGGCCCGATCGGGCCCTCTCGCTCTCTCAAGGGGCTCCGGAGAGATCCCACGTGATTACGAGCACGGGAGCGTCTTCACAAATCACTCCGGGGCCCCGCTCGGAGAGCGCTCCTTCCGTTCGGGGGCCCTATTCCCCTCTCCCCTACCCCCCCTACCCCTCCGGAGAAGATATTCCTCTCTGACTGCAACGGGGGGCTCCCCTCCCCCCCGGCCGGGGCCCCTCTTCGCTCCTTCGACCGATGTCGCAAGCTATTCCATTTGCGGTGCGCTCCTGCGCAACTTGCCAATAAGTTACGTCCAGTAGCCTCGTTTCGCTTATCGGAGAACACTTAACCGCGACGCTGAGGAATGCGTGGGACGCGGATTGATGGGGGCCATGGACGCGCCACGGAATGTCAGGGTTTTTCAGTTTGACGCGTGTTGCAATGAAAGTGTTGCTAGTGTAACCTTAGCCCTGAATTGCGCCCGGTTTTTCATCCCCCCCGGAACCTGTGTCGACCATGCACTCTCTCTCTCTCTCCCTCTCTCCCTCTCTCCCTCTCTCTCTCTTTCTCCCTCTACACTCCTTCGACTCGATGCGCTGCGATGCTAAACCCCCCTCCCCCAACCACCCTCCCGGAAACGAAGTTTACGAGCAATTTCGACTTGCTGCGGAAGGATACGCTGCTGGACAACATTATGAGACACCAGGAAGATTACCGGAATAAGGGCTTAAGCAGAGTGGACGTCTTTTTTCGGCACATAGGAAACAAGGCAGTCTCGTGGTGCCTCTATTCGAAGGCTGCTGTGGCTATCAATTTCGAATTTTTAGAGCAGCGGCATACTGTATCTGCATTTTAGCTGCAGAGAATCTTCATGTACCGAGTAGAACGAACTATGATATCAGTAGTGTGGAGATTTTTGCACCCTTATCATCAACCCAGCGAGAAGATGCAGCTGTGGTGTTAATTTGACTGAAATACGTGTTATCATTAGTAGAAAATAAATTACGACTTGATCAGTTGGCTACTGAGAAAAAGGAACACGAGGTTAGGGATTATTTTCTATGCGGCTCTTATTGCTTTTATATATATTTTTTAGTGTTCTTCTTTGAGAACAGTATTGCTTTTCTTAGTGGATTTAAGGGTGGCTAATGATTTGAACTGGCTGGTAGAAAATTGAACTGGATCAACGTGGACCCGCCATCCGGGAGTCAATATTGCGAACAGGGCCATTTAATATGCTGTTGCATTGAAAAATAAAGACGTGCTTCTTCTCCACAATCTTAGATACCGAAATGACTAAGAATATTGCAAAATTCTGTTTATGACTGAATACTACCATAGAGTTGAGAGTGGAAACTTTCCAACAACTTCTAAAATCTGGTATATGGTTGTTTTTTAATTTTTTATTGATTTCTTAATCAAAATTATACCGCCATCTTTACTGTAAGGCGAGACACACTATTCTTCCTCATTTTGTTCCATTAAACAGCCAAGAAAAATCGTGCATTAACTTTTAGGGGTTTTTTGTAAAGGAAAAGCTTCAATCTTCAAATCTATGGTATATTCCATCATAAAAAAACGTCAATATCGTTAGAAAAGTTTTAATTAATGAAAGAAAAAATGTAATAATAAGTAGTGACATTAGAGGCTAGAGGCTTTGAAGTGAGTCCAGATGTACTGTTGAACGATCCTACTTTATGAAATTACCACAGTTTGAATATACGTACAATAAATATATTTACAAAAGCATATAATTTATGTAGCTTGCTTTTTAGTCAAAGATGATAATTGATAAAACAACAAGCAGATGCTAAAAGAAGCATAAGAAAGAAAAACAACAACGAAACATTTTCAAGACATAAAGAATTGTTTAATTTGTAAAAAACTAAAACACTGTCTATTACTGAATATAATACTAATCTATATGTATACTCTATATTTGAAAAAAGAAACGGAGCAACCGTTGGGTCCATTCGGACCCGACCGTCCACACTCGGTCATCATTCGACGAGTGCAACACCGTCGAGTCGTTTCTCTTCCATCTTGTTGTTCTCTTAGAAAATCTATTTTCGTGTACCGCAAAACCGTGGAAATAAAGAAGCACGACACGAGAGCCTCGTTGTACGGAATAAATATTAATGCGTGGCACCACTTTTAATCTCCGGCGACGCGATGAAATAAAAAGAAGCGAAAGGTTAGTCCCCCGACTCCCGCCGCCTAATAAAACATTCACTCACTTTATCCACTTAAAAAAGTCGGCTCGGAGGAAACAGAGGGATGAGACACTCGATTATAGCCGATCGCTTTGCCCACGACGCTGGGACACGTTCGAAGATAATATTGGGGGTACCGTCTCCCTCGGGACCAGTGTGGCGGGGGGAACGGCGCGGGAGGGGGGCGGAGGGGGAGGGGGCGGAGATCGCCCCCGCATAACACAGCGGCTGCATTCGACGTCGCGCCGCCTCGGAGCCAATTAAATAAATATTCGTTGACATCACGACCGCGTCGCTTCTACAAACTGGCCCTCTGCATTCGTCCAAAAGGAACTCTGTTCATCCTCCTTCGTCCCCCACTATCCGTTTTGCTCCGACGAGGTGATTCTGTGGAAAAGATACAGTTTGCCAATGCCTTCTGGTCGTCAAACACTTTTCAACGTGGACTCCCATACTGTGCGATTGAAAAATTTCTTTAAAAAATGTTGGATGTCTTTGTCTGTCGTGATAGCGGGTGTACGGTCTTCTTAGCAGTAAACCTACCACCGTCGGTCATACGACCGGTTTCTGATTTTTTATTTTACCATTATTGAAATGATAACTGTGCTTTCACTGGAAATTATCTTACCCGTTTTTGAATCCAAGCACATATTATAATAGAAATCACCGAAAATCTATATAAAATTGTATGATGCCATTTTGATAAGGCAAAGCATACCACCGTTTTTATAGCTCGGTAGGTTTAGTGTTAAACAATTCTTTGTACATTTATACTGCAACTCGTAGTGGGATCGCTGGTACGTGCGACTCCTGTACCGTTTCTGTGCGATTAACGGGATTGCAACGAGCGAGGTCTTACCGTACAACCGTGTGCAGCGCACGATTAAAACACGTATCACAAGCGACTCTTTACAAATTTCTTTTTCGCGCAACGTTACACTTTCTTTGATACTTCTGGCATGGCTTTAACATGCCATACTAATTACTCGAAAATTTTGCTACATTTAAACTGATGTAATTGCGTAAAAAATGTTCGTACGGTGATAAATTTTCTGAAGTCTCTAGTTTCAGGATCCATCGTTCATTTTATTCTAAAACTTTTTTCATGATATACCGGACGAGAAACTGAAGCAAGCCATTTTTTCTCAAAAATACTGCGAATTCAAACGTCTCCAAAAACTTTCACAAATATTTTTCGTGACCGAAGCTACCACAAATTTAAAGATTCAAGCCTCTGCTTTAGAACAACACGTTAAAATTTATGTACGATGTTTTTTCATGACGTAACGAGCGACGAACTGAAGTACCATTTTTCGTAAAAAATCCGGCAAGTTCAAACGTCTCCAAAAACTTTCAAAAATTCTTTTCGTGACTGAAACTAGGTATTTAATGACACCTTAAAAATTGATGTACGATTTTTAAAAATCGTTTTATCGGACTCTAATAAGAGGTGTGTTCCTCACCTGCCATCGAACTTGTTCGTTATTTTGATTCCATAAAACAGCGACAAAACATCATACATCAATTTTTAAGATTTCGTTGTAAAGACATTGTAAAAACTTCAATCTTCAATTCTACGGCAGTTTTGGGGGACCTTTCAACTTTCAGCATTTTTTGGGAAAAATGGCACTTCGGCTTCCCACCAGCTATTACGTTAGAACCTTCTCATCTTAATCTGATCTTACAACGGGTCCAGACTTATGGTTGCACTACTTGCTTTCACGAAGTGATTACAATTTTCTGAGAATCGGGAATGTAGTGTTTCAATTATTTTTGGTTCCGCTGTAAGTTTCGGGGGACACGGCACTCGAAGACGTTAATTGCTTTCGATATTTCGGTTTGGTCTCGAGGCGGTGAGCCGATTTTGAGCGGTGTGCGTCGCCGGTTCTTAGGAAAAATGTGCCCGAAAGTATCCGTAGGCGGACGGTGTACGCTGTCCGAGTCCTCTATGACACCCTGTCCTTTCCCGAAGGTGTCGGTAGATGTTCCCGGGACCTGGTCGCTCGGGGACAAGCGAGATATATCGTCCGGCCGGCTGTTAATAAGACGAGACAATGCCGGGGCCCGGTGTGTATGCGTGTGCTTGGTCTGGTCACACGAGAGAGGCCACGGGCGTTCATATGTTTATTAGCCAGACCCCGCATAAATAACGCGGCTATAAGAACGAGAGAAGAAAGGGTGAAAGGCGGGGCCCGGACGAAGGCCCGGGAGAGATCGGCCGAGTAAATTGTCACACGCTCTCTCCGTTCTGAGGGAACAAGGAATTGGGGTGGTGGGCCCAGGAGGCCCTGATCGGCCGGGAAGAAAGAGGAGCGGGTGGAGAAAGATCCTATTCCAAGCTGGACTCTGCCCGGGAAGGGCTAGTGATGAACTCAAGACGCTTCGAATCACTTCGAACCACATTCGGATTGTACCCCTACAAAAGCCACTCCCGAACCTCATCGCTAAACTGCCGATCTCGTACATCAATAACGAATAAAGAGTCTTCCAGGTGCCATTTTAAGTTTCGCGCCATTTTTTTATTTGCGAAGATGTCACTCTTCGACACGTGGTTAGTAAAATTGTTATGTTAATGTTAATTGTAAAAAAAACAGTCGCTTTTTATCATTCAAAATAACACTTCATAACGGAGGATATTGGTAGATCAGATTCGGAACAGTAAAAATATTTAGAGCATTGAAAAATAGCTCCTGTATGATGCAGACAGCATTTGTTTAACCATGAAGATGTGCAGTCTACTGATCGGATACCATGCATTCAATTTTCTTTGCATTGCCTAGATGGGATTGCTGAAGTAACTAACTATCCTTTCAACGACGGAGCGCGGGTCTATTGTGACCCAGAGTATCAAAATCGTCGTTCAATTACTCAATCCCTGTGGATTAAATTAGACGAATGGCTGCTCACATTAGGAACAAAGACTAATATAGCAAAGTACCTTTAAAAACATGTTTGAACAATTAACAAACAAAGCTGTCAATTACTAAACTGCAGATTTTATGCATTTATAAGGAAAACGTAACAAAAGTAGCATATACGCACAAAAAAGTAGACGCACCGGAAGATTGTAAGAACATGCTCATGTTATTTTCAAGTAAATAAAATTGTTAAGAGAAAAAAGTAAATTTCAAATAAATAACTAAATTTAATAATTACCTCCTGGTATGAATTTAATCTACGGTTAAAATTTGAGCATGGTGTTAGGTGATTAAAAACAGTGTACAAATATTTATCTTTTGCAGCAGTACATGCAGTCTTTAATACATCTACAGCCACATAAAAGGGGAGGGGGAGGTGAATGGATGGGAATGTGGATCAGTTCGAGCGAGTACGGATCAAGCAAATTGCTCGAAAAGTAACAGCAGAAAGAATCGAATGCCCATCACTAGAAGCGGACTGTCCCCGGACAGGGGGCAGACGGGGCCCGAAGACCCTCGATAGGGTGGGGAAAAAGGCAGGAGGGGAAGATGGACCGAGAACCGGGCCTACCTAATTTACCTCCCAGATAATGCGGCATAATTAAAGCAAAATGTAACGTCGCTGGCAATTAAAACAAATTTATGCGACCAAGATCCGCGATCGGCCGACCCGAGCTCCTTTCTGCCGGCCTTGGCCGCGTCCCTGCCTCCCGCCATCACTGCCGCAAGCCTCGGCCCAGCCATTATTATAGTTATTGCAATGATCGGGCGAGATTTCTTTTTCGACGAATCCGTACGGAAAACGGCCCCGAATTTCCTCCGAATCGATCAATGGAGGAAGCATCGTTGATCGAGAGAAAATGGGGGACACTTAGGAGGAATCATGCTTGCGAAGATCGCTGGCTATACCGAGATAACGAAAGCCACTCGATTATAAGGCCCTTCCACTTCGATTCGCCCCCCCTCTTAATTTAAATTTTATACGATGATTGAATAACTGATAAGAAGGTCGCACGAACGTACTACTGGAACTGTATCGCAAAAAGGGCTACGCGACTTTTGCGTGATTACGCCCGAAATGTTTATATTTATTGACACTTTACGAGGCGGAGACATGCAAGTATGATTTTGCCGATTGATTGAAAAACACGCAAATATCTTTTTACGCATTGTGATTCTATGCAGTTTTTATTTGTAGTAATATGGAGTTGTAAATAATAAAATATGTTTAATCTATTAGGTGCGTGAATTAATTCATAGCTCTTTATTCTCGAATTTTTTGATTATTTACAAACAATCAAAATATATTCTACCTAATGTTTAAAATAGTCTCCATACTCCATTTTATAAATAATTAATGAATCTTCAATTTGGTGGATAAAAGATTTGGATTTAAAATAAAGTTGCTATTAATTGATTATAAAGACAATAAATTAATTACTATTGTAGATTGGATGCATTAGAACAACGTGTTTGTTTAACGTTTGATAATCGTAATAATATTTTGTGTTTCGTTTTATTATTAGAATATTTCTTGAAATTAAATACTCAACATGGCAGTAGCAATCCTCGACTATTGACAAACCATAAGCAAAGATAGTTCAAAAATTTTTAATAATTTAAATTACTTTGATAAAGTCGTTTGGACAATTTCACAGTTTAGAATAACAAAAATTAGCAATTATTAGACTGCAGATTTTTATGTAAAAATTTTCAAAGTACATTTTCGATAATTTGTACAAATCGAAAATAATATAATATTTCCTTTTTGTTATAAATGTGTAAAATCCACAGTCAAGTGAGCAATAAAATGAAAATAATCAATTAAGTCAATTCCAAAAATATGAATTGCTTCCACTGCGTTGGGAAACCTTAACACTAAACCTACCGAGCACTAAAAGCGAGTAGAATGTTTTAGGCTCTATTTGTTTAGATTTTGTGCAATTTTGATCTCAATATGTGTTCGGATAAAAAAATTTATCGAATCAATTTCCCTCTAAGCAACTTCATAATTTGAATAACTGCAAAAGGAACAATATAAAATCGGTCATTGGACCGGCAGTGGTACGTTTAATGTTAATTAACAATTTGGACGCGAGCAACGGCAAAAGAATTGTTTAGAGAAAAAAAGAATACTTCGATGTTCAGCTCGCATTAAAATTTGTACGGAAATTTGTATCACAGGTCTTCGGTGGCGAGGCAGAAAATTCAGCAAACGTTACAGGCCGCCGGAGGACGGCGAGGGCTTTTCGAAGCAACCATTATACACAAAAAAACTGTTGTACCCGAAAAAGGGCAAAGAAGAAAGGAGCGAAAGATGGAAGGAAGAAGAAACTTCGTAAGAAGCAGTCAAACGTCGTATTTTCATTTCAGTTTGTCATCCCATCACGACGATCCGGTTTCTGTCGATCCTTTTCTAATGTTAGAGGTCCGCCACGTTTAATTGGTCGTCGATAACATTCGTTTGTAATGTCTCTTGAATTTCATTCCTGCAGGTCATCTCGTTTTCTTCATACTGTTCCACGATTGTACATATAAACGTTAAGAGAAACAATTTATATGAACTCATTTATATGAAATTATTTTACAAGGATTTCTCGAAATTGAATGTTTATTGCATGTTTTATGCATTTCTGAGTGAAATGACGAGACATGAAAAAAAGAAAAATATCAGAGGAATTTAAGAATACATTATTTTTAACTTATTAAAATTGTTAAGAGGAAGAACAAACGTTCGGTCATTGTAAAATCTATACGCTGAAAAATATTTGTTTTCGAGCATCAAACCCTGTATAGATTTAATAATTGCAATTTCGAGGGTGTGAAAATTAGTTTATAAATTAATAATTTCAAAACAATCTCCATTGTTAATCCATTTCATAAGCGATTAACCAGATTTTGTAGGTGCAATTTAAAACAGTGAAAAAGGTATTAATACGTTATTTTGACTACATTAAATTTATTATTGAAAATTATAAATTTATTGCCTCCCGAGTCCTGCAATCGATGCACAAACTTTTGCGTATAAGAATCCGTAGTCTAGTGATTAATGCGACGATCGAAAGATCTGAAATTGCGGAAACAGTGACTAATTGACTGAAAGAGCCACGAATTAATTGGTGCGGCTAATAATAAATTAAATAAAGGCTGGACAAGGCTGGTCGAAGGAAAATGCAATGATAATTTCATCTGTTTCCAATCGCTGCGAGAGTCCCCTCGAAACCAGAAATCGCATGATTTCGCAGTACCCGGTTGACAGAACAGCAAAAGGAGCGGCAGGTATTCTCGCAACGACCTTCATGGACAAGAAACCGAAGTGCGCGAGAAAGGACGAAGAAAGAGGCAAAGAAAAACGGCAGAAGATCTTGAAGCTCCGTAAGAAAGCGATCTGACGTGGCCCGCTGTCCGAAAGACATGGCAACGATTTACCAATTCATTTTGCTTTTACCATTTTAGATTTAAAATGACGCATGGGACAACAGCGACCGAACCTCAGAAAAACCTAACAAACTTACAAGGAGATGCTCGCAAACAATCATTTCAGTTGCAACCCTTTATCATTACATCGAAGTTGCCCATCTGTGAAAAAAACATTATTGTATATTTTATTGCTAGGCTGCGAATCTTTATGCAGAATAAACTCTGCAGCAATTGCAAGAAACTGAAACCCAATAAAAAGTTCTTTGTTTAATCATTTCAAATAATGCAACATTGCTATAAACATGATTATGATGCTAGATTTAATTTTCGTTAATTCGTACAACGAATATTTATTTACGTCCGAAGCATGTTGAAGTACCGAAGACTTCAGTCGTTGCAAGTTCGGATAATCGAGGTCCTACATTCTAAAATTCTTTTAATCTTTAGACACTATTCCACATTTCTACTCAATTTTGTTATGAATTCTGAGACCTGTAGTTTATTTATTACTCTTGCGGGTCATATCTTATTTGAAACATTTATGTTCGAGTAATGGGATTTCTTTCTCGTTCGGTCAAACAAAAGTTTTCTCAGAAGACATTACCAAAATGGCCACATTTAGATAAAGAATACTTTAGGAAATTAATGAGTCGAAGTCTTTAAAGTGCACGGGTTCACTCAGACGTGGCCATTTTGTTTTAAGACGAAAATATGAGAAGCGTTAGTTCACTGTCACTTGCAAGTTGTTTTTGCCCATGAGCAGATACATGGCTGACATTAAACTTTGTTTATAATGAAAATGTAATAGACTTGACTCTTGCTCACAATAAAACATACTCATTTATCTTAATCGATAATATTTAAATTCTACTTTGATATTTCTAAATCTTCACTGTTACTAATTACTAAATCCTCAGAGCATTACAAAATGGCGTTGTTAACCCTCTGGTGAAGGGGTAGGTCTATGGGACCCGTGACGAAAATTGTTGTTTATTTCTTGAAATTACTTAATAGTTTACATAAATTCACCTCCTTTGTTTGTTGCAGTATTTTCCGATAAAGCAATAATATATTATATTAATGACAGTATTTATTAATGAAAATATAAGTTAAACGGTTTCTATCTACGCATTGTGAGAAGTTATACTCGCCCGCGTACTGAGGGGTTAATGGATTGTTAACTACATTTACATTAAATCAAATTAATATTACAGAAAATTCGACCTTGGCAAGGTCAAATCTTCAAGATGTGAGTTTGTTTGAACCTAGCTTTTTCTTACTTGTAAATATATTGTTGCTGTTAGGAAAATAACAAAGATAAGAATAAAATCCAGTATACTTGCGAAGCTATGGTTGTTTTAAGCTCTGCCGCTTCCCCCTGCAAGAACTGCCAAATCGCTTTGATCTTCACGGTACCCAAAATAAGGCCCCTCGTACAAGGAATTCTTTGCTTTATGACCGTATTTGTTGGATGTGCAGGCTTTGATACCGTCAGAATGCGAGATGTCCACGCGGACAGTGTATCCACCTTTACACCTGTATTTGTGTATATGGAGGTTACGGCCTAACGTATATGGGGAGACCGGTGGAACCAGCCCGGCCGTGCTTGTCATATCCAGCAAAACAGCAACTGTAGTAATGGGACTAGTCCCATAGCACAGCTATTAATATTGATACCTATCAATCCTCTGCTATCGCGTCCGAGAAATAAATAGATTTATTGGTTCCCTTTTATTAATTACAAAAACCGGGGAAACAATGCCAGGGAAAATGTTTTTAAATCGTATAATTACGTTACACCTATCTTTCCATAACAAATATTTTACTGTTCCATTTTGCTTCATTATTCATGTCATATTTTTGTCAAAATGTCAGAGCATATCGTACTGTGATACAATTACAAGTAAAAAAACAGTGAAAAACAGTGAAAACCTCCGAAGAATTTAAGAATATCATAGTAATATTATCAACTTATTGCAATGATTATAATAATTTGTATTCAACCCCTTTTTGGTGCAATCGATGCACAAAATTTTTATATTATAAAGATCCGCAGTCTAATTATAAAAAAAAGAATCAATTAACCCTTCGAAAGCAGAATATTCTTATTTGATGATACTTAAAACCATTCGCTGCTTAATTTATCAATTTTTTAAAACATATTTTGTAAGGTACTTTTTGCAGACACAATCTTTATATTGCTCGTAACGCAGTAGAAACTGTGTAATTGAATTACGATTTGAATGATCCGAGTAAAGATATGCCCAGGCTCCGCCGTCGTACAAAAGCGCAGAATTAATTGTACATTATTAATTACAGAACGATTTTAGGGGTCTCTGAGATCGTAGAATCTAATTCTGAAATTACTTATTTGCTAGAATGAGAAACTTTCTTACAGGGGGTGTTCCAATCTAGACAAATTCAGTCTCCTGCTTTAGTAACAAAAGACTGTCTAACGCATTGCTTCAGGGGACTTGAAATTGACTGTTATTTATTTAACAAATAAGATCTGACACTTCGTCCTCTTCAATCTATCTCAATCAAGTATTAACTTCCGAAAAGACCTAGCTTTAACCAGTTCCGTGCCAGTCAACAAGTATTGTAGACTTATTACTTTTCCAATTATTTGCAACTCTATATTTTGATTTCTTCAATTTTCTTAACTTTGAATTTACTCGTCTCTCAATTAACACTAGAACTATCACACCAGTGACTTTAAAATTCTTACTTCATGTTACATTTTTTTTCCGCAATGATGCGATGACTTTTGCAGACTTATACCTTTATATTATAAAGTGGAAAAGCATACTATAATCTGTTTACCGAACCTGAAATCGTTTATTACATATTTAGATAGATTTATCGATGTTTTGTTATAAAATTTTGTCGCGTGCAATGTCTTATTCTGGCGCCACAACATAAATACAAACATAGCCGCGGTGTAACGTAACATAGTCATCGATGTTGTTTCACGCGATCATTTTGTATACCATAGTCGTTGGAATAGGACTTAATTCATAACGATATTTTACAAGCCCTAAAAATGGCAAAACGAGCAGTAGTAGTTACAATTCCATGACGTGGAATTCCTTTCGTAAGATAGTAATTAATCAATAAATATGAAAAGATTCTATTATTACGTATTTTTTAAAGACCAGTTTTGGTAGACATAGCTTCGTCTTAACTGTTGCTAGTTCTGGTGTTAAGCCCTTGCCCTACGATTTATTTTACGATTTCAGTGATTAGAACTTTTTTGTAGTTCGTAATTTCCTAAAAAAGGAGAAAATTTATATCTATTGTATGCCTATATATATACAATATATACATATATTCTCCAATAGCTGTACATCAACAAAACCAAAGTATTGGGTTGGCAAGAAAGTAATTTCGGTTTTCACTAGAAGATAGGGATATTTTTTTTTTTTAATAACTTCTGTTAAGGTTATAATTTTTTCTTTCTGAAATTTGATAACCTAACATTTGATAATAGGATTGCAAGGAGGTTCAAATATTTTATTCATTAAAGTTCATTGTCTATATGTAAAATTGGGATCTATTTCACCTTAAAATACCGAAATTAATTTCTTGCCAACCCAATAGTATTTTATTTCGGTTTGAAGAAAATTAATAACATACATATTCATTAGACTCTGTTCAAAATCTTCATCGCGCGTCTGACACGATATTGCAGGGGAGAGGGTTAATATCGAATCGCAACAGCGGATACTGTTATCCGGACGAAATTACAGCCTCGATTTCCCCGATACCAAAAAGAGGGTTCCCCCCGACCCGCCAATAAATCCGCCGCTCACTGTCTCGTTCCCTAACGATCCAGATCGGTAACTGCACCGATCTTATTAGCGACGCAAGCCCCTGACAAAAAGAGGGCTCGCTAAAGAAGCCGGTTGCAAGCGAAATTCATGCGCAACGCTGAAAGAAGAAGAAGAAAAGGGGGCCGCCGCGGTCGCTGAAATATCCGTAGATAAATTGACGTCAAATCGGATTTTATTGCGAGAGAGTGGGAGCGCTTGGACGCGAAGAAAGGTGATAGAAAACAGGTCCGGTCTCGCCTCGAGCGAGCCACAACTATTTTGTGTTTTTTATCGGGGTTCCGACGCGCCGCTATCGCTGCGCCATCTGCCTGACAAACCCGCGCCATCCTCATGAATACGTCATATCTATTCTTTTGCCAACCAGGGGGGGGCCATAAACCCGGACCTCGCTCCTTAGGCTCTCCCCCCCTCCTACTCCTCCTCCTCCTCCACACACAAGTCCCACAAGCTTGCCGTTTCTACCAATTCGGAATTCGGGGGCCCCGGCCGTGAGACTTCGACCTGCTGTAACCCCATCGGCGTCGCGATCTTGCGTGCTCTGCTACCGGGTCCCGATTGTTCACCGCAACCGAAAACTAAACTCTCGGGAACCGGGATAATTTATTCCCGTTCCGAGTATACGTCGCCTATTGTCCAGGACTCCATCTTTCATATTGCTTACTATTACGCCCCGCGGCCATACAGTAGCTGCTCACATTAGGACACTTGAAATAAATGGATGATTTCAGTCCTTGAGCGACGGAGCATTCTTACAATTATACAATCGATGATGTTTGGGACCATTTTTTGAAACGTATTTTTTATGGTACCTCTCGTAGTCCTGTTGTGTACAGTAGGACCTCGATAGTCGCACGGAACTGAAAAAGCCTGCAGGTATCGAGGTCCGTGCAACTATGCGTCAAGGTCATCTGTCTACTGTATAGTACCTTCTACTTCTATTATATTGAATCCTCGACTAGGAAATTATCTCTACACCCAACTGCCGAGGTTCTACTGTCATTTAATTGGTAACAAGTTGACGATTTTGATACTCTGGATCTAGGTCGACCCCGGCTCCGCCAACTGTTATTTATTTAAGTGAGGATATTTCTGTTTTCGATCGGTCATCAAATAGAAATATTTCTTTACAAACAATCTTAATGTATTCAAAACAGTATACAAATTATACATATAAAATGTTGTATTTAATTTTATTGTGATATAAAATTGTATTTTATAAAGTTAAATATAACTAAAAATGCAAAACACAGTTTATAATTTTAATATTTATAATTCATAAATAGTTTATAATTAATACGAAACATTTTTCATGGAGCTTTGAGGTCATAAAAAAATTAGAATTGACTTTATAGAGATACAAAATCAGTTTGGCAGAATAAAAACAGGTACATCGATCGCAATGAACAATCGAAAGGGAAAATAATAATAGAGGGCTACCGGTGGAAGCACACTTTGTGCAGTGGCCTAATTGAATGCAGCACAATCTAAATGACGTCGATTTACCAGGCCACCACCCCTATAAGGAGTGTTAATACTCAGTTAATACTCGTCGAGTCGCGCCACCTGCTATAGTGAATTTTTTGCGGTTCATTACCCCTTGAACAGTTTGTTACAATTATCATACCATTTTTAGGCCTCGATCTGCCACCATACCCGATTAGGACCGTCTATTATACGATTGAAACAATATTATACTGAAATTAATTCTAATGCAACCAATACATTATCACTCCCTTATGTTAAATAGACGATTATAAGCTTTTTGTCAATTATTAACAAGAAGTACTAATTATGGGCATCTCAACTGAATTATTAATTTTGATTAAATGAATTCATACATCGTTCTATCTTTGTATCGAATTTTACTTACAACAAAGGTTAGGCTATAAAAATTATAATCTTTCATATTTTACTTCCACGCATGTAAGAAAATATTATTTTTTACATTAATACAAAACGCACTCCGAATGTTACACCGAAAATTTTATGTATAAATTATAATTAAAATACAATTTATAACATTCTAGAATAATTTCATTCAATTAACACAAAGAAAAAAACAAGACAAATATTACATATGTAGACTGGCAAACAATATTTATAATTCTCTTTTTTAAGTTTCCTTAGCTATATTTTATGCCGAAGCTTTGTTTATTATAACCAGTTTCACATTCTTTATGTGTTGATTATTGAAATTACAAAGATGTTTTCATTGAAAATTATTAACACTAAATATCTACAAAAAAGTCTAAAAATCTAAAAAAATTTGACGAATCAATCTCCATGTAAGCAACTTTCATTATTTCAATAATTGCAAAATGAAAAATATAAAACCGGCCATTTGACCGGCAGTGATAGGTTTAGTGTTAAATATAAGTTTTCATTCAAGCGCGTATGCTAAAAATTGCGAGAAATCTGAATAAGTTTAGTGTCGTAATTTTTATAAAACAATGTATATGTATACATTTTATAAAACAATGTATACCACTGTTTCACACTAACAGAAAAGTCCACCATTACAGTAGCGAGACAGATCCTTTCCTCCGCAAAAACGTTCAGGTACAGTGAAAATTCCTTACCGCCCCTCATTTCTGCCCGGCTCCTTCAAGGGCTGAAACGTTTTTTTGATGAAGGTGCGTGAAACAGGTAGGCGGAGGTGAAATTTCTTCGCTGCAGGTGTCAAAACCGGCGCCGGCGCCTGTCCGCTCGCACACTTTCCGGTTTTACCTGGACGATGAGCCCCAACAATCGTTGCGCAAAAATTACAGACCGTAAAGTGATTCGAAACAAAAGGAAAACCGTCCGCGTCGAGTGCTAATGTTCCGAGCGTGTTTGCTGTTCGTTTAGCGAGTGTCTGAATTTCGGTCCACTTTGCGCATGCAAATATGCATTTTGCGACGTTCCGTGCGATTTCACAAGTATTATATTTAATGTCGCTCTTCTTTCGGATATTTAACGAAAAATTTATGCACTGAATTTTGCACAATTTTTATTCCAACGAATCAATGGGTTTTTGTATCAAAGTAGACAACGTATATTTTAATAATTTTAGTAGAACAATCTCTAGAAAAGATTAACACAATTTCTGTAGAATATGAATTAGATAAATATAAATAATATAATATGGAAATCAGTATATTTTTGTTGACAAATATGTAAACTCTGCTTTCTTAGCTAATTGTAAAATATTCATTTAGCAATATGTGCTGAAATTATATTATATTGTATAATTATATAATATGTATACGTTAACTCTTATAACTAGTACTTCTGATGCAAAATAAAAATGTTCTGCATTGATTGAGGGAAGCAAGAGTTAAATACGACTTAATTATTTTGATACATTGAAAACGCCGTAACAATATTCTTCAATTGCTCCGATCATTTACTATTTCATATTTTATTGAGACAGTTTTTTTTTTTATAAATATATACAAATACTTATGATAATACTCAAAATTTTCTACAACGTTCCATTGTAGACACTAAATGCAGCTCAATATATTCATGGCTTAAATCTAAATTAATTTATAACCACTCAAGGAACCTGTAACAATTTTGCTATTTGTCCATAAGCAATATAACTGATAATATATTATAATTGACAATTGGACAGCGGATCTTCATGCAAAATAAAAACTCTCTACCTACATTGCGGCAAACTGGGGTGAAATTAATTTTTTTTCTTAATATGTTTAATAGGTTGAAAATAATACAACAGTATCTTTAAATTCTTCTAATGTATTTATTGTTTTAAATTACACCTGCCCGTTTTTGTCATAAATGCATAAAATCCGCTGATCGTTGACGCGTAACATTACATGGGACATTGACATAAGGGTTGAACGAGTAAGTCAAGCAGCACAACATCATTATACAGCGGATTTTATACATTTATAAGAAAAATGAGTAGATTTAATTTAAAACAGTAAAAACATTAGAAGAATTTAAAAATACTGCTACATTATTTTCAACCTGTTAAACATATTAAGAAAGAAAATTAATTTCTACTTCACTCCAGTTTGTTGCGATTCAGATAAACAATTTTCATTTTGCATGAAGATCCTAAACATCACAGCTATTACAATAATCGCGCAAAAATATAAAATCGATTGGTATTAATGTAACACATTGTTAACACTGTGACTGCTAGCAGCCTTGGAAATTCCATAAAATTATACTAGTTCATTTAACGAAATAAACATGGAAATATTGCAAATATTGTGTAGGATCTGAACTAAATTTGGTACACCGAATAGCTGAAGAATGTTTGAATAAATAATTTCGTCACGCAGGTGCGGCAGTGAACGTGTTACAGTGCAAATAGAGCTTCGCCACATTACAGCATTAAAGTCGGAATGGCTGAAAGCTCCACGAACGGCCGTGGTCCTTAAAGAAATCCTGATGTAGAAAGCTTTAAAGGACTCATCGTTCCCCCGTGACTCCCGAACAGCCATCGCCACCCTGTAAGAGAGCTGGAAACGCAACCCAGAAAAATCAACAGAGAACGTGGTTTGTGCAATAAAAGTGCATGCAACGGGCGTATCCTCGGCAGCACCTGAACCTTGGACGTTCTCGCCTCACCCCGAAAACCGCCCCTCTCCCACGGAATCGTCGATACTCCTACAATCCACCTGTTCTCCCCCTCCGGGATCGCATGATAGAGTATAAGCGGACGCTTCAAAGCAGAACTGCCGGGTAAAAGGAGTCGGGACGGAGCTCTCGAAGATTAAAGCACGCTGACACCTTAAAGACGAGCCCATAATAGGCCGATACCTTGGTGGAAAGGAGATGCCAGCCAACGGACAGCTTTTTCGGGGATGAATGGGAACGGTTCAATGCGAGTCTTTTCGGCTTCTTTATTGTTCGAATACCTACGGAACATGGATCCAAAGATCTCGCGGTTTTCGGGCAAAACATCCGCCATCCTTTGCCGCCGTCGACATCAACGAGATTATTCGATTCCTTCAATTCCGGGATGATTTAACATTCAACCGCGCGATAGTAACCTATTGCTTTCTAAGATTAGTAGCTTAAACCCAGAGAATTAATAAATAGGCATTGAGAGAATGTTTATGCAGTTTGTAATGTTCGTGGACAAATTTTGAGAAAGTGGAATATAATTTTCACTGATGGTAGCTGTAGCGGATCCAAAATAAATAACAGAGTCTGTCGTAATTTTATATGTATATTAGTATTTGTTAAAAATTTTTATAAAGCAGTGATACAAGACCCGCAGTCTAGTCATTAAAATTTCACAGTTTCGCATATGTATGCGACTATGTAGTACGTAAGACTTCAATAATGTTGCTCGAAGAAACGAGGACAGCATTCTCTAATACTCAATCTTTACAAGATACACAATTTTCTGTAAATTTACTGTACACATTTACAACCATGTAAAATACATAATAGTTTTTAATTGCGTTATATAGAGGTTTAATGTAAAATTTGTAAAATTGTCATCATTTGTAAAATAGATGTACCATATTTAAAAATATCCAAAATATATTTAAGAATAAAGCAATACCGCTCTATGAACCTCAATTAGAAGTGTGAGTAAAAATAAATAATTGAAAGAAACGAAAATCTGACGTCTTGATATGAATTTTAGCATGCGCAGTTGCTTGAAGTGTCACGATATAAAATTGCAGCTGCGAACGAGAGGTACCAATTGACAAAAACTCAAAGACACGATCAGCATGTTCGGTCAGCAACGTTCGAAAAATGAGAAACTCCAATTGACGCCACCGGTTAGCGATGTATCAAAAATAAAGATAAGTCGCCATTTTCCACAAAGTCTGAGTGCATGTTCCGCAGATGCGTCTCGATTTCTGAAGTCGTGCGACAACGTTTTAAAAAAAAAGCAATGCTCGAACTGCTACAGAGATAATTTGTTCCCATTCGGAGTAGATGAAAAATCGCTGTAAGTACGAAACATTTTGCGAATAGTGTGTTAAAAATCGCGAGCATAATAGGTTGGGTTAAAGCGCGGAAAGAAGCGCGGAAAGTGCGACACCGGTCCTTGTGCAGAGCCGAATACCCCTACGCTCGCAGCAGCATTTCCCTGACGGCGCTATAAAAACGCGCGTAAGCGCGACGAGAATACAATCGAGGATCGCGAGCGCGCAGAGTCGGCACGGGTGGGGGCGCCCGTAGAATATTCACGCGGCATATAAAATCATAGAGACACGAGTGGCTTGCTATAATAATGCATAAGGGGGGCGGCATCGCTGCTGACGCAGGCCACGCCCCGCGCCGGCCGTGCTCCTAGTGGGAGAACCCGGCGCAGGGACGGGGATGAGTTGAGACGAAGCCTCGAGTGGGGAGTTACAGAAACACAACTGAAGCTGAAGCAGAAAATCATCCGAACCCGTCAGACGGAAATTCTCCCTTTTCCTTCGAGCTAGGGGCGTGTTTAGCGGAAAGTGCCGATAGCTGATTAATGTATCAACGATCTGGCTAAATAACGAAACGCGTAGCGCATCCATTATTTTTCCCTCCGACCGGTTGTCTCGATATTATACTGCTGTGCTGTTCACCGCGAATCTTCCTCGCCAACAATAAAGGATCGTTTTGTGTGGATTTTTCGAAAAATTTTCACGCGGAGACACGTGCAGCGTGCGTTTTCGAGCGCCTCGATCAATTAAAGTGTGACGCGTGTGAGCCTCTACCAGCAAAAAACGTATTTCACGGTTGGTACTCTCTAGAAAATCGCTTTCCGTGCCACTTAGGTACGTTTCCTGTACACGGTCGCATTCCTGGCACACTTATGCACACCAATCTTATCCGTTTTATAAAACAAATCTGCGTTTTGCGAGCTATGCGTGTAGGGTAGATTGCAGTTGATACTGGTCACGAAGCACTCCGCCGAGAATTGCAGTTTCTTCAATGAAGACGAGAGTACGCTAACATCTTCCTTGGAACATGACGGAGATGGTCGAGGAGTCTCAGAATTAATAAGTCGATTCAACGTCAGAATCGTCTTATTCGTTTTAATTATACTTGCTCTTTGAATTGTATTAATCGTAATCACAAACATTCTTACAAGTTCAGAAAATTTTGATCCTTCGCATTTTGTATCATCAATCAGAACTGTAAATCGAATACCTTCGGTTGTAAACATTTCATTGTCCACACGACGAACGGATCTGTGTATGTTCGTTTATCTCTTGTCAATAACTTTTATATTTGTATTTCCTTCGTACTAGAAGAATTTACCCTTGCCAAGGATTTTCAAAGACATTTTTACTTACAAAACCCGTGGTTACATTCTCCATATACACTACAATAATATAAACGATTTAATTATCTGAGACGATTCTCATTCATTTCGTTACGCGAACTGAACTATCTTAAATCAGCTGTTCGATCGCTCGAAGCTCGAGGTGAGAAAACGATGAATTCACAGGAAGTCTTATTTGAGAAGCGCCGGCAGAAGCTCCGTACACGTATCAAAATATCTGACAATAAATCGACAGTTCATTCTCTGAGAAACATGTCAACCCTTTCGCCAAAATACTCGAGTTACGAGCTAAAGACAGCTCGGAGTCCTTTAGAAAAACTCGAGCGACAAGGAACCATCGATAATATCAACAATTCGGCAGCGAGTACGAAATAAATAACAGAAGTTGCAGCAAGGTCGTGCGACTTTCGACAGTTTCGACGGGCTGGGAGCCGGTCGCGTTAATAATTTTCGCATAATCGGGCGGGCGGGCGAGCGGGCGGGCGGAATAAGAACGGAAGTGGATCGGTCGGCGCGGCGCGGCGCGGCGCGACGGCGTACGAATACTTTTTTTTCCGGGCTCTGTACTCATCGAATTGATTCAGATTCATGAGTACACATTGAACTTGATCCCACCCCTGGCCTGGCGAGCGTCGCTCGGGTTCTGGGTGGTGGGGCGTGCGACACGGCCGGTGGGGGTTCCGCGTGGGCAATGGGAGGGGGAAAAGCGCGCGCAGGCCTATCCCCTCCATCCCCACCAGGGCGCGACTAGTGGCGCAGGAGAGGGGCGTCGCGCTGTCAGGCCCAGAGCTGGTCCGTCCGTCGTCCGGCCGACTCGAGGCACCAGAGTCGCGGATTTCGCGGGAGAATATAAAACCATAAACACATATATACATACATATATATATATATATACCTATATATATACAAGTAACCTCTCGTCACACGTACGTACGCACGGCCGACGACGCAGAGCGAGCGGCAGGCAATCAACGAGGCACGCATAAGCGAACGCGTACGCACGCGGTGTGTATCGCGTGGACAGACGGACAAAAGTCGCTGCTCCGGTGGCACACGTGCGCACACCGGTCTGTGCGTGTGTCGGTGCTCCAAACCCAATTTCAGTGTGTGACAGAAAGCTTAGTGAGAACGGAGAACGAAAGAGAGAGAGAGAGAACGAGCGAGAGAGAGAGAGAGAGCGAGAGAGAGAGAGAGAGAGAGAGAGAAAGATCTAAATAGATACTATAGATATAGATATTTATACGTGCATATACGTACGTATAGCTAGACAGAGGGAGAGAGAGAGAGAACTAGTTAGGGAGAGAACGAGAGAGGGAGAGAGATAGAGAGCGGTGCCACGTGCCGTTGGAGAAACTCGAGAGTGCGCGGTCTTCAGGATGGGTCGAGTGTGTTACTGGCCGAGTTGAGAGGAGCGTTCTTTCCGCATGGGATCGTTCAGGAAGTGGATTAGCGCGCGCAGGGAGGTGCGGCTCCCTGACAGTGTCGATGGTGAAGTACAGCAGTGAATCGGTTACTCTGCCAGCGAAATTACCGAGTGCGGAACCGGAACCGGAACCGACGCGGTCCTCGCCACGGCGTGGACCGATGACGTGTCGGCCCGTCTGAGCAACATTGTCGCCGACTCGGCCGGGAGGAAGCCCGACCAGGACTCGCCGCAACCAAGGATCAACAGGCAAGAAGGGATGTCACGTAGAAAGCAGGCTCGTCCTAGCCGTGCCCACCTCGAGGAGGATCTTGTCCAGGGGCCTCTGCTGATCAATGCCGTGGGAAACGTGAACGAGACCCGTAAGTGAACAACACCCACCCAACACAGTGCGTTTGCTAAAAGGGGGAGAGTAAAAGTGCGGCAGTTCTGTGCAACATAGATTAGAGAAGGTCTCGGGGTATCCTGCGAGGGATAGATGATAGAATCTCTCCGGGTCTCGGAAAAGTGTTGAATCCGCCTCGGGTCCCCTGTGCAAGGTAACCCCCGGTCAGAGTTGTGCACCTTGTCCGCGCGCCTTGTTGTTGCTTGGTCCGTGCAAGGACAACGGAAAGTGACCCCGGAAGAACGTGTTACAGTTTTCCTTCACTGTACATCGCGCGTTCGCCGAGTGACCGCCCGATCGTCCAGTATCAGAAAGTGTCGCTCATGTTTTCAGTGCTAGTCGTCTAGGCTCCTTCGGGAAGTGTCCGTCGACCCCGGCTGCTGCTCCCCGTAGCAATCGCAGGGTCCGTAGGGAGATCGTCCTCGGGAAAATTTCGAAATTGTCGTCTCTGTTCCCCGAGTCGCCCGAAAATAGTGTCGATCGGGAAAAACACGTTCGACGATAACGTAGAAAGTTTTGCTTGACAGTCGTAACTCTCGAACGGTGTCCGATGTCCGATATTATCCGTCTATGACGTCTCGGCGTTATTATCTCACGGCCGGGATGATTTAACGGACTTTCTAAAATATTTCTCGGATGTGTTCCGATAAGGTTTCGTTACGTGTCAAATTCAGCGTGAACTGTCCTACGAGAGCCCCGTAGTCGTCGCGCCGCGCCGGTAAGTCACGGGGCTCTCCTCTAGTGAAAGTAGGGGTTTTACCGTCGGAAAGGTCGTCCGGTTTCGGGCGTTCCACGGTTCTGAAAACTGAAACTCTGCTGTTCGTAGACGTTTTCGAGTTCGCGGGATTCGAGCCGTCGGCGGTGACGAGTGCAATCGAAACTCGATCCGCGGCCGTCGGACCTCTCGCGCCGCGAATCGCTATCATATTCCCGCCAAGTCGAACCGGGAACATCTGATCGGCTTCACGATTTTTTCGATGTGCCGTCGCGAGACAACTGTTGCCACGGTTGTCGATGAGCTCTCAATTGTGATCGCGGGCAGAAAGGGACATTTAAATCGCGAGATTCGAGGAATCGATGACGGATCGCTTCGTTGTACTTCTCCGATGTTCCACAAGGAATTTGTAGAGTAAGAGGTGTTAGGGATTCTCGGGGATGATGCTGCTTCCTGCAGAATGTGTGCTAGGCCGTAAAACTTTTGTCTTCGCGATGGGTCTAGTTGCCCGCAACGAATCGCAGGAGAACGTATGGCGAAGACAGGTTCAGGTTCCTCAACCGAAGTGCGATGACCTGTTCAAAAACGCAACGAGCGATGTCAGTTGCCACCCATTCGGCAGTCCCCTTCGTTCATTGGTTATTCGAATCGATTTTCGTACGAGGGAAAATTGTTTGAAAGGAATTGATTCGACGACCACTCGCGTTAGGCTTAATTGTTGCTGAATGCTCCGATTACTCGACTTGACCTTTGAGAATACAAATCAGTGAATTCTTACGTGAGGATAAATAATAATTGACTAGCAAGAATATTTAGTATCAACCGCCACTCGTGTCAAGCTTAATTGTTGCCCAATCATCCGTGCTTCGATTGCTCGATTAGTTTGATAGAAACGAGTGAAATTTTACTTGAGAGAAAATAATAATTGTTTAAAAAGAATATCGGGAATCAACCGCCACTCGTGTTAGGTTCAATTGTTGCCGAATGCTCCGATTGCTCGACTTGTCCTCGCAGAATACAAACGAGTGCATTTATACGCAAGGGAAAATAATTGTTTAGCAAGAATATTTGTTACACTTAATTGTTGTTGAATCTTCCATACTCCAATTGCTCGACTAGTCCTCTCAGAATACAAACGAGTGAATTTTTACGCGAGTGAAAATAATAATTGTTTAGAAGAAACATTTAGAATCATCGATCTAATTGTTATCGAATCATGCATACTCCAATTGCGTGACTAGTCCTCCAACAATTTCCAACTAGTGAATTTTTAAAAAGTCTTCAGCATCGACTACCGTTCCTGTTAAGATTAATTGTTTTCGAATCGAGTCCATGCTCTTTTAAATGATCGGTTTTTTAATATATTTATTTTAAATTACTGCAATTATAAACATCTTTCCAGGAAAAATAGTTAAGTATACTTATTAAATAAATTTAAATAACAGCAACATTTAAATAAATTCGATCATGTCACTTCTACGTAGCGACACACACACACACACAGACCAGTCACGCTCGGTTAATTTATTTTCGGCACCGGACTCGTTCTTCATCTTCGTTCTCCAATATCAATTCGCAAGTTTTGCAAAGATATGTTCAACTTGTTCCATCGATGATGGAAACATTTTCTCGTCGTAGTCCTATAGAAACCATCCTCACAATTTTTCCACACAGATCGAACCATCCATGATCTCTGCATTCGCCCTGAGAGACTTGTTGCAAAGACATGTGCAAATTGTTCCTTCGATGATGGACGCATTTTCTATGGAAACCACCTTCACAATTTTTCTACGTTGAAGGAATGTTAATCAACAAGTGACGAATATAACACTGATATTGAATATCGATAGGAAATTCTGTCAAGGACATTCTGGAGTACCGAGGGAACCATTGTTCTACGATTAGATCTTCAGTTTCCAGGAGAATGATTCGATAAACAAATGTCATAATGGAATTTGAATAGACTCTATAATCTTTGCAGTCAGGATTAACGCTAAACCTGCCACTATCAGTCGAATGACCGGTTTTATATTTTTCATTTCACAGTTATTGAAATTGCCAAGTTACTTTCATGGGAATCGATTGCATAAATTTTTTGTCCAAACACACATTGTAATGAAAATTGCACAAAATTTAAATAAATAGAGCGTTGGCATTCTTATAAGCTGGACCATTTTAATCGCTTTTGGTGCTCGGTAGGTTTAATTGTTAGAGGAATTGCGTAAATATCGTATTCTCGTTTATTCGCATTACGAGTTTGCTCAGCGGTTATGCCAGATAAGTCAAACGCACAGGAACATTATTATAGAACGCAAGTTGTTCTGTCCGTTATAACTCAAACAGGAACATTATTATAGAATATAGGTTCTCCCGTCGATTATAAGCAACTCGAATAGGAACATGATAATAGAACGTACGGTCTTCTGTCGATTCTAAGTAGCGCAAGAATCCGATATTTGAATTGTAGGTGTTTCGAATGGCGGAACTCGATTCCGCATGTACCTGGATACCACAATCGATGCATTTCACAATCAGTTTGATGGAATTATTAAGCTCTTTCACGTTCTCCTCGAGGCCGGCAAAGTTTCAGGTGGCCTTCACCTAAGAGGAACAATTTCCCAGTCACGAAGAAGTTGCGAATATCGCGAGTAATAACCTGAAACTTTCATGGAAGCATACTGCTATTGAATCACGCGCGGCGTTTGCTATTCGCGAAATTTCCGTGAGAAGTAAATTCGTATGTGAAGTTGCATATATAAATTTATTTATCGATTTTTATGATACAAGAATCGCTAGGGATGCGTTCCTGATATAAAAGTACGTTTGTGATTTGACACTGCACCCCACCACTGCCGGTCAAATGGCCGGTTTTATATTTTTCATTTCATAGTCATTGAAATTACGAAGCTACCCGGAAATTAATTCGATAAATTTTTTTTATCCAAGCATATATTGAGATAAAAATTGCACAAAATCTAAATAAATAGAGCCTTGTCACTTTCATAAGCTAAAAGGATTTTAATCGCTTTCAGTGCTCGGTAGGTTTAGCGTTAATTAAATTTGATTAGCGAATAAACAGTCTTCTCTCTATTTCTGCTCCAAACAGCCAAACCTTTTACGGCGAGTTCTTTGAAATAAACTCTCTTCGTTATAAATTGCTGAAAATATGACGTCAAAGATCAAATATTTCGTAGACCGCTATTCATTCTGTAACAACGTTCACAGAAAAAGCGAATGAGTCTAATGTCGAATGTCGATGATCGAAACTTCTAAAAATGTGATTAATGTATTAATATGCATCGATTATTGATTAATAAACTGCGGATTTAATGCGTTTGTGATAAAACTTTAAAGTAATGGCCGTATTAACACTAAACATATCATTGCCGGTTCAATTTTTATTTTACAATTATTGAAATTATAGTGACGCTTTCATTCGAAATGATTATACACATTTTTGTATCGAAGCACGTATTATAACAAAAATCACAAAAAGATCTATATGAACTCTGTCATTTTTATAAGGCGACACATGCCAGCCATTTTTACAACTCGGTAGGTTTAGTGTTAATAAGATTTATGTGCATCGGTGTAGCTATATGCATTTTAGCATAAGAAGATAAGTTTTTATTTGCCTCCCTTGTGTTGCAATCGATGCAAATTTTTTTTTATTCTGCATAAAGATCCTCAGTCTATTGATCTGTGACGGTCAATAATCGCGAAACACCTCCGCTTCTGGAAAATTCAATGTCGCAGTAATCAAATATTGAAAGATCATTGCCTCGGCAGTATCGAAAAAGTAGTTGCAAGAAAATCGGCCCATTAATTGATTACTCAGACGAATCCGAAGCGGCGTGATCCTTTGAAATCGAATTCCACGGGGGAAAAAAGGAATTTCTCCGCGTGAAATTTCACAGAGCCCTCGTGAATCTACAGCGGCACGCAGTTTGAAAAGAAACGTAGATAAGAAACGCAAGATTGAACGAGGCCAATGATAGGCTTCGCATGATCGTCGTGCTTTTTGTCGTTCGCCGATCCCGATATTTATCATATTAAATTGCGAGCGAACAACGCGAGGAAATTCGCAAAAAATTGTGACATATCGGCGACTCCGGTTTTTGACACTTGCTAACCTGCAACCATATGCTTGTAAGTGAACTTGAAAATAGGCACTGTGGACAATGTTAATTGGAAATTTTCTTATTTTTACTTAATCTTCTCTCTGTGTACTGCTAGACTAATGTTAACTGTGTACTAAACGAAAGAAAAAATTTGTCTGCATAAGTATTTGTGAAATATGATTAATTTTTCAAAGATAGTTTACAGTACTTAAAAAATTCGAAACACGTCGCAGGTTGCATTGCTAGAAAATTTTCGTTTTTGTCAGCCTGGAGATACACAGAGAGAAGGTGAAAACGGTAATTGTTAATGATAAAGTAACGACAAAATGTTACATCCTCGGTCGTTCGAGAGTTTATGGTGTTTAACTGTGAAAGTCACTAGTAAAGACAGGTAAAAATGTTGTAATGCGTTATTTTTATAAACCAATAATATACATACGAGTTTTACATTATGCTAGCATATTCAAGAAGTTATTTTCCATTTCATTAAATTACTTTACGGATAGATAACCCTAAACAAAGAGAAATTATACTTGCACATTAGCTTTTGTTTCTAAAAATAATCGAGACTACACAATGTTTGTATACAATCGAATTTTCGGAAATATTCTCGGATGGTTGAAATCTGATTTTCGATAAATAAAATGTATAAATCAGCAAAACAGAGAGATTTATAAATTCTGGTAAATAAACAATTATAAATATACAATTTCCGTATGTCCTTTATAGTGAAGTTTAGCAACAAATTTCAAGTTTGGCTGCAGAATAAAATCATACATTATACAATAATTGAAAAAAATGAATTACTGTATTGATTCCAAGTGATGCTATTGCTTTAGTTTATTATGTTTTCTGGAAATCTAATTTTCACAAAAGCTTTCTCACATTTTCTCACTGACTATTATCAGGGAACCCATCTTATGCACAATACAAGGGCACAGCAATGAGTCACGACAAAAAATTCAAGCGATAAGAGTGCAGTTCGAACAAAGTTTCCGTAAACATTTGTCAATTATTAGTTATCCGGTCCAGTCACATCGATAAGCTGTATCAACGAGCATAGTGCACTGTACTTTACCGATTTTCTCTGGAAAAGTTCTTATCTTATGTAGTATAATCCCAAATACGTAGATCAGAAAACACATAGGAAACCGTGCCTGCACAGTGTATGATTTTATACATTATTTTATTGTTTGCGAATGTATACTGAAAAGTAGACAGTGGATTTTATGCAATTATGACAAAAATGAGTAGGCGTCATTTAAAATAGTAAACGTTTCAGAAGAATTTAAAAATATTTATATGTATATTATTTTCATTAACACTAAATCTACCCAGCGCCAAAAGTGATTGAAATGTTTTAGCTTATAAAAATGACAAGGCTCTATTCCTTTAGATTTTGTGCAATTTTTATGTCAATATCAGCTTGGATAAAAAAATTTGTCGAATCAATTTCCATGTAAGCAACTTTATTATTACAATAATTTCAAAATTAAGAATATAAAACCGGCCAATTGACCGGCGCTGGTAGATTTAGTGTTAAGAAAGAAAATAATTTTCTATTTCGCTCCAGTTTGTTGCAATTCAGGTAGAAACTTTTTATTTTGCATAAACATTTGCTGTCTTTATCATTTATGGTAAAAATGACATTTATAACACTGTGAGGATTAAGAATATTTAAAAGTATGTTATTTTTAAATTACATGAAATTATTACAGAATGAGATTTTTATCTGTTCCCTGCATGTTTGCAATTAATGAAAAAAATTCATATGTTACTTACTGATAATTTCACACCCTAAAAAATGATGTGCAATAATTGTACCAGTAAGAAATACACGTTAATTACAGCTGACAAGGTAGATAGGAAATTTCGAAATATTTTTCAAATCCACACCTGCCACGAATTATTTGTATTGCAATTCTGTAAGTTAGTTTAATAATTATTTAAATACAAAGTAGCGGTAGGAATGTGAACAGGCAGATTTCTTGAAATGATACTGAGCGCTTGCACGAGACCGGGAACTTGTGTTTCAGTGGAAAATTATGTCATAAATTTGAAAATGACGTCCGCATTTCATGGGAGCAGCATGAGTTTCTCATATTTTATTCCGAACATGTTGTGCAAGTAAGCGGGTCCTGGAGTGTTATGCACGGTGTACCGAGGTTTAGCGATGAAATTTTGCAAAAGTCCATGAATGCTTCATTAACAAAAAATGTGAAACGTGAAGCTACAAACAATTATGTAAAAATTTCTTTTTTTATCACTACTAAGTTGAGTTTTGTATGATATGGAATTTACGGTGCACGGAATTTAATGTATAATGCATAATATTTAAAAATAATATGACCACGTGCATAGCATTAACGTTATTTTCACTCACATCGTACTAAACTACGAGAAAGCGATTGTTTCTCAGATTTCATATTTTTCATAGAACTTTTTAAGTGTTTAGTCAGACAATAAAGTATCATTCTAGAACCTCTGTAAAATTTGACATAATTTTTTTAGATAAGTGTATTATTTAAGACCGAATAATCCAAATGTTTTAAAGAGGTTGAAGAACATTGATATAAGCAGTAGCGAAAGTTAGTGTACAGAAGTATCGTTGGGGTCATGAGAGATTCCAGTATACCAGTTAAGGGTTAACGAAACATTCACGGGCTTTTTGTTGCATGGCAAAGTTTTATCGCTAAACCTCGGGACGCTCTATACAAATAAAAATGTATTAAACAGGTTTTAAAATTATTCTAACGTTTATTATAGTCGCGTAGTAAAACAAAGTGGAGCACTTTTCACAACATTAGCACAGTCTTTCACTAAACCAGTGCCGAACAAAAATACAATTATTAAAATTATAAAGTTACTTGCATGGAAATTGATTCGATAAATTATTTCACCCAAGCACACATTGGAGTAAAAATTGCACGAAATCTAAATAAATAGAGCCTTGTCATTTTTAGAAGCTTAAACATTTCAATCGCTTTTAGTGCTCGGGTATATGTTTAGCGTTAAAGGGTGCTAGAAGAATCTTTTTGAAACACTTGCTGTTCAATTTTTCGAAACGCTTCCTTCAACCGCGCTTTTTCCTGTTATCACAGGAATGAGAAGTTCGCAATGCCGTAGGCCGCTGGAAAAACTGGCATAAAAATTTGTGCAAATGGAGGTACCGTTAGGACGCGTGTCGCAATCGAGCTCGCGAATCCGTCGGTGTCACTCGAGCTCTATACCCGTTGAAATCGACTCGCGGCAAAACAACTTGATCCGCAAGTTGACCGATGATAACAACGATCTTACAAATTGTCTCAATTGCCGCAGAAATTCTGTGCAAATGAAACCCCTCTCGTAGTATAGCCGAGCTCTCTCTCTCTCTTTCTCTCTCTCTCTCTCTCTTTTTCTCTCTCTGCCCGGGACCCCTTTTTACGATCGCATTCGTTTAATATGAACCCGCGGATTTGCACGAAGATTCCCGTGGAATCGATCGGGGGAACAGATGGAAGAAAAATCGGTTGAATCGCACACACACGCCGCACAGCACCGGGGCCTCTCGCGATCCTCCGTGTCCGGTGCTAGAGTTAAGCAACGCTGTCGGCTATTTATTTCATTCTAACCGTCCGGTTTATGCGTTTCTCAATTAAACGATAAACAGAGATATCGTCGGGCCCCGGGATACGAATTGCCGAACGTCCGGAACTCCGTGTTTCTCGATTAATCCTCGGACACGGCGCGCATCCTTCCCGCCTTTTTCAGCGGCCGCCATTCGTAATGGCAAATTGTCGCGAAACCAGTGCGCGTAACAGTTTAATCATATCTCATGATAGCGGACGATACAGTCGCGATAAACCGGCCTTCCGATCCCCGGGACCACGCTGCGCTTGCATACTCGCTACCCGCGAAATGTGCAATTGTTTCTGCGGAGTAGACGTCGTCAGTCGGGTTTACTACGGAATTGAAACCAATTTTATAAATAGACAGCGGATTTTATGCATTTATGAAAAAAAATGAAGAGATGTAATTTAAAACAGTAAAGACATTGGAGGAATTAAAAAATGTTGTTATGTTGTTTTCGACCTATTAAACATATTAACCAGTTAGCCGTGTTCGACGAGTATACTCGTCATGCGTAAAATTTAGTTACGGTTGCAGTTAGTAAATATTTCCAATCTTTTTCCAATTTTTGATATTTCCAATCTTTCCAATGTTTTAACAGCGACAGTTACTCCGTGTTTGACGAGTATACTTGTCATCGTTTGATTTTCGCGACACGTGTGTGTACGTGCGCGCTTTGAAAAGCGGTCGCCACAGTTAACTGGTTAAGATAGAAAATAAATGTCTACTTCACTCCAGTTTGTTGAAAATTTTTATTTTTCATAATGAAATGTTATATTATATTCGACCTATAATCGCAGTGTTCTTTTTTATTATTGTAAATCCATTTTAGTACAATATCTGCAACTAAATATTATTATATTTTAAATATTATTAAAACGCTCTTTCGACCGGCAGTGAACGTGTTAATATAATTTTGGAGTGCACTGTTCTATGTAAAATTGAAAAATGTTAAAATATGTGCAACATGTTTTCGACGTATTCCAAAAGGAAATTTTTTTTTACAATTTTAACAGTTTAGATAATCATTTCCTTAAATAATTCTAGTATTTTTTCCCGTGTCACCTAGAAAAACAAGTAGCTTTTAATTCTACCTTACGTAATACATCTATTATTCATTTTTTTTGTATAATCACTTTTGTTTCGTAAAACAATATTAAATCGAATATTCATATCTGCACGAAATACGGTTTGGATATTTTTTTTGTTTATTACGTTAATGCAGACACAAATAGTTTATGAGCTACATCTTAAATTTTCTAGAGTATAATAAGTTTACTACGTACACCGATCCATTCGCGTTATGCTGAAGTAATATAATAAATTATAAAGCCGATAACGATCGCAGTAACGTGTAAACGGAACTAATTACAGAAAATAGATTATCTGAGCGATTACATTTTGTATAATCACCTCATTGTTAGCGTTTATCATACTATCTTTTGTAAACGTATATCTATTCGTAAAGATACTCTAACGATCATAAATAATATTTAGAGATTAAATTACCTTCCTAAGAGTATAGCGTTTTCACCCGTTTCAGCAGTATTTTATATTTTCTCAAGATCAATCGAGGCCCGATCGACGGTTTCTTTGTATTTTTTTCTGTTGTACATGAAAACAAAGTGATTAAAAAATGTCCCGTTTAGATCCGAGGGGAGGACCCTAATCAACAAGTTCACCGAAGATTAAGTGCGCTCGATGATACTTCGTTTTCATAGAAACTACGATTGCCGTTAAATTTATAGAGTTCTAGTGTTTCACACGTCAGCAAACGAAGAAACTATACAACTTATATTTTAAGTTGTTGGCATTAGCATATCTTCCACGATACACCATACATATTTTCTATTAATTTCCATTCATGCACTTTCTAACACGTTGATCTTATCATTCTAATACTCAAATAACACCATTTAGAAATCTAATTATATTCCGAACGAAACTGTTTTTCACGTTTCAGCATGACGATTTTTATAAATCTAATTAATTCAAGGTTTTTTTAATCGATTCTCACCAGAAATCTGCTGGCCGGCGTGACAAAGTCCATTTTCTCGGAAGGTGACAACTGAAAGTCACGTGGAACGTTCCAAACGTTTACAATTTCTCATTAGCGGGACATGCATTATACATTTTATTCTAATTAAAAAACTGAAAATTAATAAAAGATATTGTTACTGATATAAATCGTTCTATGAATAATGAATAAGCATGTTTGCTCAATGTTACACATTTCCTTCGCTGCGAATATTATTCGAAATGATTGCACGAAGTGTAATTAATATTTACACACAAGGTACAACAAAAATAATAGTTGAAAGTGAACTGGTGGTTTAATAACTAGAGGATTTTATGCATTTATGTCGAAAGTGAGTATTTCGAAACGGTAAAAGCATTAGAAGAACTTGAAAATTCTGTTATATTATTTTGAACGTATTAAACATATACATTAGGAAGGAAATTGAATTTTTTTTTCAACCAAGTTTGTTGCAATTCAGGTAGAAAATTTATTATTTTGCATAAAGGCCGCGATGTTAACGTCATTAAATGATATATCTTAAAAATAATCGCTTTCGCGAAATTGTTATAGAATTTAATGTTGAACGATAAACCGTAAATGGAAAAAATCTGTCCGCATGCCAGCGATTTCTCGCGCGTCGTGTCCGAGCTTAAATATAATGAGACATTTGCATAAATATTGAACCGATCTTCGAGAATTCTCTCGAGAGTCACAAAAGCTCTTATTCCCGAGCCGTGTTTTATTATACCATAAATTAAGGGAATTATAAAATTTTTATTCAATCCACGCCAAGCACCACTTCACCGATCGAGGAATCGTTAATATTTTTTCACGCTGAAAGGCCTCGCTGATGTGTTTATACCGAATTTTCTACTTTTTTAGAACGTGCTCGAGACAGCGTGACAAATTAAGCGAGAGAGAAAGGCGCGGCACCACGTTTTTCTCTGGAAATGATCACGCTGCCTGGATACTTATGCCTACGCACGTGATTCATGTAATAATCGTTATAGTATTAGGTTCGTGCAAAAATAATTACGGTTTCCATCGGTTTAAACCGCAGCGATTTTTCTGAAGCGACATTATAGGTACATATAAAGGGTCATCCATTAAGGGACGTGTCATTTTAAATTTCGCGCTATTTTTTATTTGTGACGATTAAAAAAATATTGTAAATTGTAGAAAATTGTTAACCCTTTGCACTCGGAGCTTTCTTAACTCGGAAATTGAGCATTTCTTCCGACCTAGAATAATTCAATTCTATATGATTATTTTCGTTTTATGGATATGAAATTGATAATATCAAATAATCAATTATATTTATCAATAATATCAATTACATTTATCAGCAATATCATTCACATTTATTAATAATATCAGTGACATTATATTTATCAATTATATTATAATACGTCGTACAATACTTGAACATTTATTATATTCAGCGTTTTTTTTTATAATTTAAAATAACACTTCTTAGTGTAGTATGAAAAGTGGCAAGCTCCATCTATTGATTTGTGTTCTGTCTTCTGTTAATAAATTCTATTGTTCTGGAATTTATCTATTGCAGGTATGCACTGTAACGTCCAACCGTTTAACGGACATTAATTCTAGTATTCATGGTCACATTATCATAACGGTATTATGCTACTTGCCTTCTGCTAACTGAAAGTTGCGGAATTTCTGATTGGTTCTATTTAAGATACGGAACGTAGAACTTTTTTGAAACACGTTGTGTTATAAAGTCAGATAAGAATGAATAAAGAAAAATTCTGGAAACTAGTAGTTTCGGTTTGAACAGAAAACTTTTATAGGAACAAACAGTATGCTCACGTTAAACTGCTCATCAATGTTAAAAAAAGTCGTTGATCTTTATAGCATACGGTCGTAAAGTAGAAAACTTGTTGAAATTGTTATGTAAAATTATCACCGATATTAAAAAAGTCGTTGATCTTTGAAGCATACAGTCGTAAATTAGGATATTAGTTGAAATTGTTATGTAAAATTAAACTGC
Source organism: Lasioglossum leucozonium (assembly GCA_028454225.1). NCBI lineage: Eukaryota > Metazoa > Arthropoda > Insecta > Hymenoptera > Halictidae > Lasioglossum > Lasioglossum leucozonium. Next base: position 15,102,998 of record CM052205.1, on the reverse strand, counting down.
TCATCGATATTAAAAAAAGCCGTTGACCTTTGTAGCATATAGTAGTAAATTAGAAAATTTGTTGAAATTGTTATGTAAAATTATATTGGTCATCGATTGTAATAAAGTCATTGATCTTTGTAGCATACAGTCGTAAATTAGAAAATTTATTGAAATTGTTATGTAATCAGACATGTCAGGACAGAATTTTATTAAAAAAAAAAACGAAATTTCATCTCGATTATTTCCTGTTAAGTCGAGGACCCGTCTCGCTTTTCAAAAACCCTTGATAATTTCTTCCTCGATCTCGTCTGTCCGTTGACTCACAATTTATTCCGGCCGTCCGTCCGTCCGTCCGTCTCCCAATTAGGGCGGGTTATAGTACATTCTACTGTAATACAGTTTTGCTGTGTCGGCGACTTGTCGCCGACAGACGAATAGAGAGAAGTTGTGCCGAGTTCACCGGTGTTGACAACGCACTAAGGGGGTGTGTTGGTCCCCGTAATATGTGTGACAAGCGACTAAGCACCGTCTAACATCCGACTTGACTGCATATTAATAGATCCTAATATACGCGTCGCTCGGCATCGTTACGTCTACCGTTTGTTCCGCGAACTATAGAGACTATTAGAGCGTAGACGGTTCGACCGCGTACATTTTTCTGCATTCCGACAAAAAAGCTCTACACAACTCTCGAATTAGTTCTGCTTGATATGTATACATATGTATATTCTGTCCGATACACTTCACGACCTTCTGATCATAGATCCTCGAGAATTATCCAAATTTTTATCATTAGTCTGCGAATTTTGTATGCAAAATAAAAATTGTCCGTATTCATTGCAAAATATCTGCATATTTATTCTTTTATTAATAATTTTAAACAGTCAAAGATAGTACAGTAGACTCCCGTACAACGCGATCAAAAAATTGTTTAATAGGATGTGTATACAATATGTATTTTCTGGGACAGTAAGTGTACAGTATTTTTATACAATGGTTTTGTACATGTATTGTATGTATTTATTGCAAAATATCTGCATATATATTTATTTTTTTCTTAATCATTTTATTAAGTCAGAAATAGTCAGAAAAAATTGTTTAACTAGATTATATTGTATGTATTTTCTGGGGCAGCAAGTGTATTTTTAAACAATTATTTTGTTACATGTATTGTACATTTACTGGGGCGTAATATGTACAAACTTTTTCAACAGAGAATATTGTACAATAATATTTTTTAATTGTTGGAATATTTTTACTGTTTTGAACTTCATCATGCATTGAAACCAAAGTAAAATAATAGTTCATATAAGATGAAATTCACACAGTTTACTTATAAAATTTTCTATGACATTTAATAATTCATTCTAAATATTCATTCATTCATTCTATTTGCCAACAAAGTCAATGACTAAACTTTTTAAATAAATTGAAAGTAGATATCGAGGTGTAGCTGGGCATCAAGGGTTAAACAAAGACTGAAGTACTCAAAAATTGAAGTTCACCCCTCATTCTCGTAAACTGCAGATTTTATGCATTCATAACAAAATCGATCTGACGCAAAACAGTGAGAGCATTAAAATAATTTAAAGATATAGTTGAATTATTTTAAATTAGCTGAAATTATTAAGAAAAGAAGCTCCTGTAGAACGAAATGAAAGCAGAAACTGTTTATTTTGCATAAAAATCCGCAGTCTAATTAAACGAAATAACTGATCAGCACTGTCGGTAGATTGAAAGATCGCGATACAAACGCGCGAAATCTGTAATCGATGCGAGATGCTGCTGGACGTTAGACAGCGACTAGAGCTCGCGCAACTTGTGCCGATTCGCGAAATAATCGCTGGAAAGTAGCATCCTCGTCGCTGGATGTGCTGCCGGTCACACAGTCGTCGATAAGCATCAGTCTACTTTGCAAATCGGTTCGGAGTAATAATATACTACTCGACGTATCAGCACGCAGCACGGACTAATCTAATTTGTAAATCGACTGTTAGCAGTTTAGTTTCCAAATTGACTTACAGTTATAACCTAATTTGCATGTCTACCGATAACAGTAACTTTATTTACATATTGACTCGTCGTGGCGGCAAAACCAAACAGAGCGATATTGAAGGTTCGTTAGAGACACGTTGAGTCACCGGAAGAGACACGGTCAAACATGATCTCGCCGGGGATCCGTGGATCGCGATCGAACTATTTCTAAATGCCTCGAGATCTTGGGCGAACAAAAGGAGAGATTTTCGTGTGGCTTTTCTTCGGGCGAGGGAGGGGGCAGGGGCATTATTTACGACGTCGCGTCGTCGGTCATACAGGAATTCCGAACGCTTGAGAACGCGTTGCGGTTCGCGCGAACTTCGGGAGCGATCGGGCTTATCGGGTCGGAGCAATACGCTGGCGGACAAAGGGAAAGTTCCAAATTGCAATTTCTGTACACGAGTATTCATAATTTTAGTATATTACACATTTTAAATGTGAATAACACGCTACACAACGTAAAAATTTCTTCTGTTCGTTAGTTTAAAGTTTTTCGCATTGTAATAATTAGACTGCGGATCTTTATTCAAAGTGTTCTGCATTAATTACAAGCGAAAGGAGCCAGACAGATATTCCACACTTCCTTAAATAATTTTGACAAGTCGAAAATATATTGATATTTTTCAATTATAAACATTTTGCCACTATTTTCACTTGTATCTACTTATTCTAAGAAATGCATAAAATCCACAATCTTCAGAAATATTTTCAGAAAGAAAGTTAATGTTTCGAAATCTGTGTTGACATCGAACCCCCCTACCCCCCGTCCCCCTCCACCTTAACGGAGAATAATACAGCCTGCGGAGGCCAGATGATGCGAATGATTGAAATGGTGTGCACGTTGAATGAAACAATTTATATTTTATACAGTAGAACCTCGCTCGTTGCAACCTCGTTTATTGCACGGAAACCTCATTCGTTGCATAACTAGCGATTCCTACCTAGTGTCGTCAGATGTGTGGAGACAGTGTGGCGACTGTGGCGACACTCGCCAATGTGAAGTTATTCACCAATGTGAAGTTGTTATAATGTTTAAAATGTTTTGAGCGTTATTATTTTGTCATTAACAAAATAGCAAATGTTTAATCTATAATCTTCATTCTAACAAGAAGGATCAAAGAGTCGAGTTCTTAAGATTTATTTCTGATGTGATTCTGTTAACCATTTTATAAGAGTTTTAAATAAATTAAAAATAATCTTCATCTTTGCTCATTTATTGGAGGCTCTAGTCCTAAATTCTCTAGAGACCTACCAAAGCAGCACGAATTGAGGGGAAGTAGGTACCCCCTCTCTGCCAGTACCGAATTAGCCATGTGACAACATAACGCGGAACACACATCACGTGACCGGGCCGCGTAGAAGGGGTAGGTGGAGTGGGGAGGCAAGTCTTAATCTCGACAGAATTCTGTCTATAACATACAATTGTATGGTATTTCATACGGTCTTACTGTTGGCGCAGAGTATAGTGAGTGCACATCGTACGAGAGAAAAATTTCGTCCATACAAATAAAAGGATTACCGTCGACGTTCAAATGTTCCCAAAAATGATTTCGGCGTCACTCAGGAATTCCGAACGTCCGAAGACGTTGCGACTCGCGCGCGAAGTTCGGGAGGGGTCGGGCTTATCGGGCCTGCGAAATAAACTGTGGCAAAAAGCCGAGGAGAGGTTTCGGCCGGAGAAAACCGCCCTCGCGAGAAATAATTGTCGAGCGAAACTGTGCGACACACAGACACGCTTGTGGCCCACCGAGAAACCAGTTCCGAACCGTCGTAAATTAATTGCTCGGATGCCTGGTGTGTTTTTCATCCGTTCGCGAAACGCTCTCGCACACCACCGTACCGGCGCGGCGCGGCGCGGCGGCTCGCCGACATTTTCGTATTGTGTCTTCTCCTTCGCCGTTGCGTTGATTCGGCGCCGATGCTCTGCTATTTCGGATCCGCAATAGGCATTCGCGAGAAATATGCAAATGCAGTGTGCGAAACACCGGGCTGTGCCGCGCCGCGCCGCGCCGCCGTCGGCCCGAGCTCTCGCAAATCAACAACCGGCCCGGGATCATCGTCATGCTTTTGGTCGATGATCCCAGGTGGCTATTGATAGACCAATTTATCGTGTCACACGCACGCACACCATCCTCCTGCATGCATCGACGCTGCTATACATGCATACGCAGGTAATACACGTCTCTCTGGGCCAAGAGAAAAAATCGAAATTTTCGACCAGGCGCGAGAGTTTCAATACGATCATCGACTGTCGAGGAGCTGAATTGTTTATTTTTGCGAGCGCTGTCGTCGCGATCTCTTCGTTCGGTTAGTAATGACGATAAGTGTCCATTTAAATCACAACCTTTTTTCTCGTTTCTCTCATTTAGATTATTAACCCTCGGTCAGGATCATTTTTATATCACAATTGTTTAGGAACATTCACTATTTTGTTTATCAACTTTTTATAATATACATATTTTGGTAAGAGCTTCTTGTGGACAAGTTAGTCTTTTAATTTTTCCTTATGCAGCAACCGTTCGTTTAAACCACATCTTTTTCTTCCGTTTCTCTAATTTAGATTATTAACCCTCGGTCAGGATCATTCTTATATCACAATTGTTTAGGAACATTCACTATTTTGTTTATCAACTTTTTGTAATATATTTTGGTAAATGCTTCTTGTAGGCAAGTTGATGTTTCAATTTTTCCTTATGCCGAAACTGTTCGTTTAATTAATTCACCAAAAACGAAGTAATTGAATGACCATTTTGATACTCGGGGTCAAAATGGACCCAAGCTCCGCATTCCAAGGTTAACACGTTCGCTGTCGCGTCGTAGATTTGTGGTGATCGTCATACTTGAATGACATAATTGTGCACTTCTATCCATCGGCGGTCCATTATAACCCAGAGTATCAAAATCGTCATTTAATTACTCCATATCTGACGATTAAATTAAATAACTGTTCCGTTTGAAACAACAGTGCAACATGTACAAGAAGCGTCTTAAAAAATATGTTTAATAAAATTGATAAACAGTTCCAACATTGTTAAAGTTCCAAATCGTCCTAAATGTTGTAAATTGTATAGTCGTAGAAGAGGTCTGTTACGAGGTCTAGGTCTATCGTACCTACTTTACAAAATATTAAAATAATTTAAACTAATTTCATGTAAAGTAGAGTTTGACTAGTTTCATGTAAATTGCGATATGATTGACGTCACGTTTGCGAGACTGTAATAGTGAGCGTGTTAAATATTAACAACAAAAGAACAGAATTTTATTCGGGCTTACAAGAAAAGAGAAATTTTTATACGTAACAGATCTTGTTTGAAATCTTCGACAACAGTTTAATAAAAATTTTAGTGACCATCAAAGGAATATAAAAGTGTTCTCTTAAAATTTCATTTTCTCTAACAAAATTTAATTGTTTACAAAAACAGTTTTTGAAACACTTTTCGTCTAAATGAATATAGATTGAGACTTACATTTTGTTTCAATAAAAAGCGGCCAAGAATATTTTATTAATCATCATTATTAGAAACTTTTGTTACAGAACTTATTGGATCACGTATTTCTCATGATTAGCATGCGCAAACTATTCATAGTTATTCATCACAGTGAAGAAAATTAACTTCGTTAATTCTAACAGATTAAAGTAAACTCCAATAAAATTATCTATGCTAATGTTTCTAATATCATATCAAGAATATTTTACGGTAGTATCTTCACGTTTTCCAAGTGCATAGCAACGCGCTCGAAATTTTCAGGAAATGTGTACAGTGGCCCACGAGAATATTCCAACGCCCTCCAAATCGGAATAACTTTTTCAAAATTGCAAGACTCCACTTTCCTTGAGCAATTAGAAGCATTTACTAGATGATGTGCAAATTTTGACAAAAATTGCAATTGGTAGGAATTACATGAAAGAAAGGGCATTCTTTAAAACTTTTCCCAGCCCGCGTGAAAATATAAAATGTTTTTCAGATCTATGTTATCTATACATGCGCTTAAAATCTTGAAGTCGGTTATAAAATGGGAATGAAATCCTTGGAGACCAGGAATTATACAGCAGAACCCAGAGTTGCCAAATTACGGGAAAATGTTACCCTCTCCCTGCCAGTACAGTTTTAAAATGACTTATTGAATAGAAAAGTACTAGTGCTGTAATTAGAAAATTACTCAAAATGTATGTACGTACATACATGTATAATTACACATAACTACTGTTAAACAAACTTATTTGTCAAAACAATTCATTCTTTTTTTTTTATCATCGATACTGTCTTCTCGAGATTTCTCATTCGCTGGTCCGGATAATCAAACAGTTTTAAAATTACTTATTACACACTAGAGTATACTACCGCTGTGATTAAAAATGTTATATGTATACATTATTAATTTGTAAAAGTAATAAATTTTTTTTTAACCATCGAAGTCTATCCTTTCGAAATCTCTCATGGTTCGGATAATCGAGGTTCTACTGCAGTAGTATGCATGAGAGAAAGACACTAGCAGTTCAGGAATAAATTCGCTTAAACCGGTATTTATCGAAAATTCATAAAATCGGTAGAACTGCATAAGAAATAGACGAGTAGCCGAGCAGAGAGAGAGAGAGAGAGAGAGAGAGAAATAAGCCCGGATAGAAACAAAAGAATGAATGAGCAGAGAGCCAGGAATCTGGGAAATGCATAGCTGCTTTTTTATAGCCGACGAAGCCGACTTACCGGTTTTTTGACCTCCGCCGCGCGTGAATATTTTCGGTGTCATTATTGCGTCGTTTACCAGCGAAAATGCTATTGTAAGCGTGACCGATGAAAATGCCAAATAAAAAAAAAAATGAGAAAAGTGTAGATTGATGCTCGAACGGACGCGTAAATCAAAAACCCTCGCGTCCCGGATTCGAAATAGAGTACCGCGGTATAACGGAATTGAAAAACGAGTCGCGGTCGAGTCCCTTGTGTTTCGGAGACTTGGATTCTTTTAGTTTAAAAATAAGTTACTGCGATACCGAATGCTTCGGCAGATATTGTAAATCATTGTGATTTAAAAACCACGAATTCTATTTTCGACTAGGTGGCTTTGTGTTACGGCATTGTTACAGAAAAATGGGTCGCGCGAGAGACACTTTGGAGGATCGTTTGTTATTACCGGAGTGCGGATTTCATGCATTTATGACAAAATCGTGTCGCTGAAATTTAACCAATGAACATATCAGACCTTTTCAAAATACTATTTATAGTATTTTCACTCAATAATACTATTTATAACAATAATTTATTAAAATTATTATAATAAATAGTAAATACCTATGCAGCTCTAGTTTCTTGCAATCGGTGCGTAACAATTTTTATTTTGCATAAAATTCCCCAGTCCGGTTATTACTAGAAATTGTAAATTAATGAAATTTCAATTACTATAACCTAGTGTAAAATTTGTCAGTTCAGGCGTTTTAACCCTTGTGTGAATACTTGAGATCTTAAAGAACATTGTATAATATATTTGGTTTTTGGCGCATATTTTTATTCCTCAGACCAATTTGTTATTGTCAAAGAAAGTGGAAGTTTCTAGCACTGTTTGTCAAGAAGAGATACCTCGGCATTAATACAATAAACGGTTAGCAATTTTGTGCATTTACAGCAAAAATGAATGAGTGTAATTTCAAGCAGCGGACCGATTAAAAGAATTCCAATTTGGTTTTCAAGTCTTGCAATTACTTGAAACAATTTTTATTTTGCATAAAGAAAAAGTGAAGTCGCTAAGACCAGGGGAATTGACTCGAATTGAGGGGAAAACTTACCCCCTCTCTGCCAGTGGCGGATCAGTCACGTGACACTGTGGCAGGTGTACGACAGAGACGCAACGCGTCACGTGACCGAGCCAAAGCGTGGGAATAGAGCGTCGTAGAGGGGGAAGGGTAGAGTTGGGGACAAGTTTCAATCTGGCGACCTTGGTTTTGGGATTGGGACTTTGTCAATGTTTCCCAGTCGCATTTTTCACAACAGAAATCATGAGAGGGGGGGGGAGAGGACAGGATTTCTTAGCCAAATAGGACAATAAGAGTTTTCTCGAGCGAGCGTGCCATAAAATTTCTTCTCGGTTGATTTTTGCATCATAATTCCGGAACGCCGACACAAAAGAATGGAATTAGTCTCCGCCAAATCCATAATTTCTGCAGGAGCAACGCGAGCGGACAGGCTAACTGGTTGCCGGCGATGTTTTTATAACGAAATCGACGTGGCGTATCAATGAAATGAGCCGGCGCGGCGTCGCGCGTAATTTCGTTCGCCGTAAATTGATTTCGCATCTACGATATCCGCAAGTAACAGGTGGTTGCACTGGACAATTATGACTCCGTGGTACAATCGGCGTTATAATTTCTTCAAGGCCGATCGTAAAACATTCCGACCGCGTTTGATCGTGTACGATAAATCTGCCGGCCGAGATAAGAATATATTAGCGATGTCATATTTTCATGGAAAAATCGCGTTTACGAGAGCGTTACATGAAATTTACGAGCTGGACCCTCGATGCCAACGCGCAGCCGATGATGTCGATTTCTGTTGCTAATTCTGTTTCCCCGATGAATTCGATAAGCGCTTGATGAGGCAAGGTAATTCAACGAGTAGCTACCGAAGGTCCCACTAGCGACGATTACGCCGGGCAACCGTGTATTCTTCACAGTATAATCAGAGTAAAGTTCGTTAAATAAAGCTCAACGAGACGCGCGTATCACGAAAATGAGATCTTCAGATACGGGAACGATCGAATTTATTTCGGACGCCGCCGTTCGGTATTCAATTATGATTCTCGGAACTCGTTCCTCTAATACAGACAATAAAAAAGCGAAACTGTAGAATTTCATAAAAAGACCCGTTCGATTTTAATATCAACAGAGATCATATTGCCGAGAAATAAAATCAATGAGCCAGATATGAATGCTGCTTTTTTAGCAAAGGTACTTTCAGCTTCAAGATCGAATGCAGAGGTTGTGACTCTGCTCGCAATCGAGTTCAATGATCGCTACCTACCTACGATCGGAGAAACGGTCGATGCTTCGGCAACCAGTCACAGTTACAGAATAGTAGAACGATTTTGGGTATGCTACGTCTGTTCTTTAACAGTAGGTCCACGGAGCACTACAATTGACTATTTTACATTAGTTTCTAAAAATAACTTTTAGCCAGTTGTTCATAACATAACACCTAAAGAAATGATTAATAACCTCAGTGATCGTGAATTAAAAATAGTAGAGAAAAGTAGTGAAATTACTCGCTGGTCTCAGACGTTTCAGAAATATTTACATGAAATGAGGATTGTTTTCAACGCAGGAAGGGAAATAGGAAAGACGTAGCAGTTCAGGGCGAACAATAGGGAATGAAAAATTTCTGTGGGACCCTCAGACCATGAAATTAGTTACTAACATTTTTTCTGGCATGTTTATAATACTTCCTCTTTAATAATGACTAAACATTTCTGACTATTCATTTTGCCACTGATAAACGTAACTTTCCACGGTAGCCTATACCCCAAATCATAACTTCGTTAATGCCCATTTGACGATGGCTTAATAATTGAACAATAATTGAAAGTAAATAATAATTGAGAGTAATAGTAGTTAAAACTGAATATGACATATTTGCATGTATTAAATATTATGGTACTGAATAATAATTGAAAGTAATAGTAGTTAAAACTAAATATGGTGTATTTACGATTTTTTATTTACAATTAATAATTGAAAGCAATAGTAGTTAAAACTAGATATGACATATTTATACTACTGTACTGAATAATAATTGAGAATAATAGTAGTTAAAATTAAACATGAGATATTTGCATGTATTAAATATTATGGTACTGAATAATAATTGAAAGTAATAGTAGTTAAAACTAGATATGACATATTTACATATATTAAAAACTATAGTCCTTGTTGCGACATGTGACGTCAACATGGAGATTTACAGCGGAGAGGGGGATACACGCCGCGGGTCCTATCACCTTGTCCTACTCGAGGACTGCAGTGTTTACGTCCTTCCTCATAACATTTCGTAGAAACGGATACTCGGCATAATCATGACAGATATATGTGTACAGGCCACGTATACAGGACAATTGATTTAGTGAAATGTAGATTTTCTCCCGATGTGATACGGAAACACAGTGTCCTATGTTTTCGGCTGGTGTTACGCACGCGTTCTCGCTATTATGGTTTGTGCCGCGAGGGTCCTACCACGGTGACGATAAGTCGTCTTTGTTCCTGGAACACTGTGTATAATCAAGTTCAGGTCGCGCGAGCGAGGGAAGAGGACGAGCGGGGCTGGAAAGCCGCGAGGAGGATTTACGAAGCGGCCGGTGCTCTTTGACGCCGGCGTGGAATCGTCCCGCGAGCAAAAAGAGGGCTGAATATGACCCGTCATAGGGGCTCGCATTAAGCCGCCTTCGATAATTGGCGACCTTCGCCTCTTCCGCGAAGGAATGCCGCGGAAGGTTTTGCGCGAAACCGCCAAAGAACAGGCAACATCCTTACCGGTCCCCCCTCCACCAGGCTACCATCGCGCTCTGCCATGATATAACGACAGACAGATATAAATAATATTAGGGGGTAATTGCTAGAGACCTCGTACAACCTCCGAAGGTGCCGACTTACTGGCCAATGGAATTTCAGGAGGCCGATTGTTTTTTTCAGAGGACCGCGGTGGTATTTATAAACCGCGAAATCGGACATACGCCAGCGAAATCGTTTCACGGCTACGTTCTTCCGTTCTTTCGCTTTTTATACTTGCGGAAAATGACCCGCTATTAACCGGTTAACTGGCATGTCAGTCATACGAGACTGACGCAATTTTTTTTTTCTTTTTGTATCTCAACGTTAATTTTCATGCACTATTATTTCATATAGGTGTTTCTAAAATACCAGATCTGAGTGAACACTATTTTTGTAATAAGGAAGAGAAAAATATTTTTGTACAGCGAGAAATTTGGAAAATTAACTGTGTTTTCTAACAAGTAAGCGAAACAGGCTTTTGAAATTATTATACAAGACTACTTTGTCACGTAGTCAATCTGCGATATTGAATTATATTTAACTATAGGTATATTTAACACTAAACCTATCGAGCACTAAAAGCAATTAAAATGTTTTAGCTTATAGAAATGACAAAGCTGTATACATTTATATTTTGGGCAATTTTTATTTGAATCTGTGCTCGGATAAAAAAATTTCGAATCAATTTCTATGTAAGTAACTTCAATAATTGTAAAATGAAAAATATAAAACTGGTCATTTGAGCGGCAGTGGCAGGTTTAGTGTTAACTATAGGTATATTTAACTATAGATATGTTTAACTATAAGTATACTTAACTATAGTTATATTTAACACCAGTTGGAATCCACATGTTCGGAATACAATTTCCAAAATGCCAGCACGAATGACCGAAAGATCAACAAGAAATTAGGAAAATTAACTGTGTTTTCTAACAAGTGAGCGAAACAAGCATTTGAAATTATTACACAAAACTAGTGAATCTGTGACTTTGAATTATATTTAACTATAATTAACTTAACTATTATTAATATAATTATATTTAACTATACATATATTTAATACCAGTAGAAACTTGCTTTGAAAAGGTCGTTCTAAAACCAACACACCCGAGATCTTGAATCACCAGATTATAGAAAGTCATAATTTCGTGGCGTGGATTATTAATATACGTCGCACTCGGTAAAGTCAACTTCTAGCTTATTTTGTACACAAGTTCAGTGTTACACGAAACAATAATCACAACAAGATCGCGTCTAACGACACGGCAACCGTGTTAATGACTCCAGGTACGATATACACAGTCGCTGATAACGAGTCTAATCACCGATTCGTGCAATTGATCAATTCATTAAACTCTCCCATCATCAATTTTTTTATTAACACGATTTGAATCTCAAGGAAGAGATTATTTCGCAGTACTGCACAGACGTTTCAATACATTATAATACTTAAAAAATACTATAAGAATTATAAACATTCGTATGCCTACTAAACAAGCAGTTTAAGGATGGACCCTTTCTTTTATAAAACTCTTAACTCTTAACTTTTAACTCGCAGTCGCTTTATATTTCTCTGACATAGGTCTGGATTGTAGGGTATTACATGATAATGGAAGAAAAAAATGTAGTCTTTGCAAATATCATAAATTTTACTCGATTTTTTGTATCTTTGATTATTGAATATTGAAATTAATTAACAACATGGCGAAATAAATTACGATGTTATGCAGACATATTTATAACTAATGTTACGTATAAACTGGTTCATGCAAATCCAGTTATTACCTACGCGAGCCATTGGCCACAGTTTTCAGTTCATCGAAATTAAGTTAAACTTGTATGCTGATTGAAAAGCCTTGGAACGTGCGTCATGACTTTCGTGACCATTATAAATTATTCAAAGTTTTCTCGATGTTGAGCATAGTATATGTATGAATTTTAAATAAGAAAAATTCGTTTGGCAAAATACGTAACGTTTTATCGAAATGTTCTTCACGATCTATGAGTACTCGTGCCATTCAAAATAATAAAATCTGTTAAAAGATTAATGTAAAATCCATTCAAAAGTATGTATATGCTTCTTAATTCTACGGATTACTCATCTCAATAATTATAATTTACCAAGTACTTACGACTAGACGGCGGATCTTTACGGAAAATAAAAATTTTCTGAATTACAATAAACATTTCTAACTTAGTAAGTTTAACTATTACTTAGATAAAAAAATTTATCGAATCAATCTCCATGTAAGTAACTTTATAATTTCAATAATTGTAAAATGAAAAATATAAAACCGGTCATTTGACCGGCAGTGAAAACTTTAGTGTTAAGAGTTTAAGAATAATATAACAGTATTTTTAAATTTTCCTAATGGTTTTATTGTCTGAAATTGCATATACTCATAAAATCTGTCTGCTTACGATTACAGTAAATTCAGAGTCGAATTGTGTGCGATCGTTTTACGAGCGCACTGTAACAATATGCTCGTAGGACAGAGATTTATGATGGAGGAGAATTCGCTGAAAGGCCGATTTTTCCAAAGAAAGCCACAATGCACGTTGTACCTACGAGCAGCCCGGGAATGAGCGGTGTTCGCGAGCCACAGCGGAATATGTAGTTGCTTGGCAATTATCGCGAGAGAAATTGGCGTAATTGCTGCAAAATCATTATAAAATAGCTGTTGCGTGAGAAGTATCCCTAGAGTGACTGTTGCAGAACAATTGCATAGTGAGACTCGCAAAGTAATTATTTTCCAACACCAGCTCGCACACGCTCGCGGTTCAGGAATATATCGCTGTTAACGGAGCGGGAGGTAGGGGTAGGGTCAGGGAAGAAACGTTTTGCACAACATGTACGATGATCGCGTCGAAGTAAAGCGACGAAGAAAACCGCCTCGTCGAAACGATCGCAGGCCGTGCCACCAATCATCTTCCTCGAGCAATTCCGTGCACGCGTACGAAGTAGTATTATCTGGCCTAAATCTACCCGCCGCGCCGCACCGCGCCGCGCCGCGGCACACGGCCATAGTGTCGCCTGTAAGTGGATACGCCTGGGACGATGGGAGCTCGGACTCTCGGCTCTTCATCCACCATTCTTTTTCGTTGAACGTTGCCCTCCCCCGCAACCGGCCGACCAGATTCATCCTCATAACTTTCATTCAGACCCCCGGCACGAAGGAATTGCGTCCCGGCCAACTCCTTCTCCGCAGGCTCTAACCCCTTCTCTCTCGCTCCGAGGATCGAGGAAATCTGCGGAAGCTGCCTCCGACTTCGACCGGGGAACTCAAAGGTGGCGATGAATTCCATTTAACAATTCAATGACATCGCCGCGACGTCCTCTGTGCGGGAGAAACGGAAGTGATTCGCGACGGTTTTCCCGCTATGCGAGCGAGACGCAATCTTAATCCGTCAATCCATTGCACTGTGCGGCCTGTTTCTATGAAATCGATGGAATTAACACTGAACCTACCGTGATCTAAAAATGGCTGGCATGTGTCGCCTTACAAAAATGACATTATACAGTTTATACAGATTTTCTGCGATTTTTATGTGCTTCTGTATAATACTTGTAAAATGAAAAACCAGAAACCGGTCATTTGACCAGCGATGATATGTCTAGTGTTAATCCACAAATATTAATTTGTGCTCTCATGAAAATGATCTTGGTTATAACGCTGATCGCGCCAGGACTGGTCAAATAACCGATCCCACATTTTTTGTTTTGTTATTATTGAAATTACACAGATCCAATGGAAATTATTCGAGAAAATTCTTCACTCATATTGCTATTAACATTGATAGAGATTTTAGGTAATTTAGTCTTGTAGTTTTTATGTCAGGAGATTTGGAATAATAACACCAGGGTATTAATATCACACTTTAATACGAATATGAATATAAAAGAAATATGCGTGTTACATTACGCTACGACTGCGTGGAGGAGACTGCGTTGGAAATTGGGACGCACGTTCTCGAAGGAGACAAAACAAAAGACGCTCCTGTCGCTTGATGCGCTTCCAATATGTATACAACTAAACTATAATATAAGCGCATATCGGTAATATAGAACACTTATCGATTTACATTCTCCAACATTTTATAACACAGCGTGTACTAACTCCATTTTGCGCTCGGTACGGTTAGTGTTGACCTTTAACTGTTATATTGGAGTCCCTCATCACCCCAACGAAACTTCTGTACGCTAACTTTCCCTACTGTAATGTACCAAAATTGCAAGTGTAAAAATTTATTAGGTTTAGGAAACACTACTGCTCAGATGCAAAATCGTGAAATAATCGCCGAGTTATTCAGAAAGGCTTTACGGAAAATTAATAAAACAAAAATAATATTAAATTCGGTACACTTTGAATTTGGTGTTTAGTTTTCAATTTCGTCGTAGACAAGCATTTTATTTATAAAACATCTCAGGTGCCACTTTTGAGAGATCATAAGGATATTGCTAACAATTAGGGTATATGCCTAGTGCATGATATAAAATTTTATTTTAAAGGGTCTTCCATTAAGAGATTAGAAGATTAGAATTATCACTCTTCGACACGTGGTTAGTAAAATTATAACAAAAATAGTAAAAATTGTAAATTTTAAAGAAAACAGTGTTTTTTAATAGCTTAAAATCGCTGTCTATAAAATGTCATGAAAATCCCATTTGGGATTTTATTATAAGATCTATTATCGGGATCATTCGAAATAGAATAAGCATTTGCACGAATAATAAATAAATAAATCCGTTCGACCAGCTGATAGAATATTTGAGAAAAGTCTCCGAGTGGAAAGAGCTAAGATCGCACCTAATTGTTGTTCAGTCCTCTTTGAATCGGGCGACACTTCGTTCCTCTCGAACGGTAGCGTTTCCGCAAAGTGCCGTCTTAATTTTTGGGAGTGTTAGGCGCCTGGTCAGCCAATTCCCCGTTCAATCTTGCGCGCGAAACTTTTCAGAAGCAGACAGGGAAACCAATTTCGTACAGCGTTCACTGGCATAGGTGAAGGGCAGCAGCCCAATTGGCGCGACGCCAAGCGAACGTTTTCAACGCGCGAACAGCAGCGGGACAACTTGTTTCAGGCATGCGTCCAATGATCAGAGGAGACGTCATAATATCGGTGCGGTTACGATTGCCATAAATAACCATTACCGATCGCCGCCGATGACAGGATAACTCGAACCAGGTTCCGCTCGAGTATCCAAACTGTGATGATGCTCGAGAAGCTTGCAAACTGAACGCCTTTAGCATTTCCTCAAAAGGCTGAACGTATCGAATTATATTTCGAATATACGACCACGCTCGGGTGATGTGGGATAAGTGTACCCGCGCAGCCTGTTAAAATCCAAATCGTTCACTATTAAGGAGCGAATGGGATTTTCTCTAACTAATTAGTTTCTGATCAATCGGGAACTGCCTGTTTCTTATACTTGTAGTCTTAATTGGAAAATAAAAAAAATTGGACTATCCAAAATAAGAAAAATTGGACTATCCACCCGAGGAATATTGATTATATTATTTGTTTATGAGTCTTTCAAGTTATAATTTTATAACCATGTAAATCTTTCGGAGGGTTTTTGACCTCATTTTGTAGCCGCAGCAAATATTCTTCTACATATTTTTCCAGGTTATGGTTGCTCTTATCTGTGGTCTGTAAAAAATACTAGACCATTCAGAACACCATTGGTACACAATATTGCATGCACATACAATAATTTTATGTATTTATGACAAAAATGAGTTAAATGAATTTAAAACTTTATTTTCAAAATATTTTTATAAAATAGACTGTTTAACTACTTTAAATTAAAAAGAGTATTTTATCCTTTTTGGTGAAAAGAAAGTATGCATGAATGGTAAAATTAAATATATACTTTTCCTAAAAAAAAAAGATTAAACTTATAGTATCACAGTTTGCAATGAATCATCAGGACTGTCATAAAGCATTGTATGCCAATTTTGAAAATTAGACTGCGTTGCAATTACTAACATATTACTCCGAATTTTGATTTGATCCTTTTGACATGCTCATCAGAAATCTATCTTCGCTATGGTTATTTAATAAAATACTATTTTCGGAAATCCGACTGAAAAATAATGTGAAAGTAGATGTTTGCCAGCAAAGAAATGGAAGTAGCAGTTAACGGGTGGAATATTGAGCGGGTTAGCCGATTAGGGAAACAGTCGGACAATATTGCCGGCGAAAAACTGTCGCAATTCGGCCGGGGATTAGACAACAGACGAGAGAGGGCGATGATTATGACACTCGGGGTAGCGAATGGGGGGATACGAGGCGAAATTGGCTGCGACGCGCGTCGAACCGGCGGCACATCAAACGCCACCCGTTTAAGGGTGCCATATTATTCAGCCCTCGAGCGAAAGGGTTATCATTGACGAGACCGTATTTGCCTAATAACCGGCGGCGAAGCGGAATTCGAGCGGACCCCGAGGAGGATCTGCTCTTCCCACTCGCGCGTTATATCGCCGCGATACTCCACGTTTCACACTGCCATTATTCAACAGTCGACTTCCGACCTTTCTAGGTGGCTCCCTTCGTCGGTGTCTTTTTCGTTCAATTATTAGATCACGCCCGTTTTGTTCTGCCTGGAACACGCAGCGTTTGTTCCATTTGAACGTTCTCTGCTCGAAAAAATCACTTCTGGCAATTCTTTTGTGAGGAAATTATGTGCAGTTTCTCGAGGAATTTCACTGGATATTGCAAGATATATCTTCAACAATTATCTGGAATATTTTTTTTTATAGCATCCACTGAAATTCTTCGAGAAACTGCACATACTTTTTTTTTGCCAAAAATGTGTTTCACTTGGAAGGTCTATACTTGAAAACATCACGTTTGAGCATTTTTTTGTGGAAAAAGTGTATGCAGTTTCTCGAAAAATTTTACTGGATATTATAAAGCACAGCTTCAACAATTATCTAGAATTTTTTCGTATAAGAATAATAAAATTTAATATATAGGGTGCTCCAAAAATTTTGCCCTTCAGAAGAGTGATTCCTGAGCCTAATTAAGGAGTTAGTAACGATAAAACACGGACCAATCAGAGCGCGTCTACTGCGGGCTGATTACGGCTCGGCCAATGACAACACCACATTTAGCGGGACCTGTGGTCTGATTGGACCGTATTTTCAGTTAATAACTCCTGAATAAAACCACGGAGAACATATTCGCAAAAGAAAAAGTTACCTACTTTAATTGACCTCAGGAATCACTCCCTTGAAGTACAACATTTTTGGGACACCCTGTATAATACATTCGGAAAGTCGTTTTTACTGAAATGTTACACGGTGATCGATGGCTTTCGGTGCTGCAGCGTTGGAAATAGAAAATTTCTAATCGACATATTACATTGTCTAATATTATTTACGTACTATCTATTATATACGTATTGTTTATATGTAAGTTGAATATTCAAATAATTGATGAACTGAATGACTGCAGCTGAAAATTAAACATCGATTTCAGCTCCTAATGGTTTGTATTAGATTTTTGTTTTGTCTAAATTATAATAATTACATGCGGAAAACGTAGACAAGTTTTGCAACTAATTTTTCATGAGAGCAGCTCAATGAATTTTTATCCACGGTTTCCATGAAACATTTTCGCGCATCCCTGAAGCTACCGGAGACATTTCAAGCAGCCAAGGTTATTAGGCCACCCAGACCGAGCGTAAATCAGTTAAACCATCAAGAAAAACTGTACTACCCTCGTGCAGCTTCGTAAAATCGTTTCGCTGTACAATGTATTCAGCAACATAAACGTCTTTTACGGCTTCGAACAAGTTCAAAATTCCGTTGCAGTTTATACGGGCCGTAAAGACGCGTGTAAAAATTGCAAACGCGCCAACTGTCACCCTCACGCAAAAATGATTATTCGAAAGGAATAAGAAAGCCTCTTACCGAGCGGAGGATTTGATCCGAAAAAAATGTGTTCTCCCCCTCCCCCTGCCGTCCGATGGACCGAACTTCATAATCACATCGTCTGTGGGAATGATTCCTCGGTGACAGACAGAGAAAGCGGGATGAATGTGTCCAAATGTTTCCAACCGAGTGGATATCGCGAAATAATGACAATCCTCGAGCCGCAACATCGACAACGCCCGGAGGCGGACTAATGGGGAGGATCCCCTGGCCCGTGTTTTGCCATGCATTCGGGGGTTGGGGCGCTTCTTGCACGTTTTCCAGCTGACTTGGCTAAACGGGATCGCATTAGCACACAGTTTCCACCCTTCGACGCGATGGGAGATTAGCATCTCCGGTTTTTTTTCCTTTCTGCTACTCTCCCCCCCACCCCCCACCCCTCCGAGCATCAAAATCGACCCTACATCCCGGTACCAGGTGACAGGAGCCCGCGATTCCAGGACTTCGTGCAGTTTTCTGGTCCGGGTGCTGGGTTCATCTAGCTGCTAGATTTTAGATATAGTCCCTTCTTTCATCTAACGATCTTTGCAAATTTTTCATCATCATCGATCACGTCAAATTATTAGAGCAAATTGTCAACTTGATCGGGAGGTTGTGTAGCTTAATTTTACTTATAGTTACAAAAGCTTTTTTTAAACTAGTTTTGCAAATTTTAAATGCATATTTATACTAGGTTGGAATTATTAGTTGCACTAAAAAAATTTATTGGACCGTGTGTACAGTTGTTATTATTTTATAAATAGAAATATTTTGTAAATAGTAGGCGAGCAAGTAGACCCATTGGTATTAAAACTTTATTGGAACACTGACAGTGACGTGATTGATCATATTAATAGCTGAATTGTACTTTACCTATAGTTGCAATATTTTCTTTAATGATTTTTGCAACTTTTAACTGTAGATTTACAGTGCGACACATCAAACTATTAGAACTATTTGCATTAAGAAAATTATTAGAGAATATTACACATTATCTATCACATTGAATATAAATATTTTTATCGCATTGAGATAATCTGATCACTGGACTGTGGATTTTTATGCAAACAAAAATTTCGTTTCAAATTTCGTTCAATTCTTCTAATGTCTAGTTCTATGTATATGTATTTGCCCCGTCTATTTGTGAATGCATAAAATCCGTTAATGACGTTACTGAAGACAAACGGAAAATAGATCAGACTATTGTATCGAGTATTATATGTATAGAACAGCAATTATTAAGTAATTTAACGGTTTTCTCCTGCTTAAAAGCATTTTCTAATCAATAGATTAATACACAATTTTCATGCCACCACATTGCATTCCGTCTTGCGCACTCCTTTCCGTTTATTTGGGACATCAAAATCAATTCCATTTGAAAATCTCACAGTAATGAAGACAAAAATAACGGCATTTATATTCAATTCGTCATGAACCTATAAAAAATGGAACATTACAGTCTCTTTTGTACTTTCAATAAAATATAATTGCATAACAGCTACTTGTTTCTGTCAACTTGTGTTACAATATAAGTTCTGTAACAAATTTTTTAAGTAGATTGTACTGAATTTATTGCTGGAAAATTGCAGCCTCCTGCCCCGTCAGATATTTGCAAGGATAATATAGAATTGCATCACAGTAATCGCTTCTGTCAGTTTGTATTGCGATATACAGAGTGTCCCAAAAGAGTACATTTTTGGAGCACCGTGTATAATTTTTAAAACATTTCACCACGTAATTACACATACAGTGACTCCAATTAATATTCGGGCACTCTGATGAAGAAGATAACTTTTTTAGTATTGGACTATACGACTTGGATTTTTTTTGAGAAGTTAGAACAATTAGTTTGTTACGTAACGTGAAAAGAATTTTTGAAAAAATTGCAATTGGTCGAAATTGCAGAGAAAATACTAAAAGTTGTGTTTTAATTTCATAAAAATCAGTCAACGTTGCAATGAGCTACGAAACTTTAAAGATGATAAAAATTGCAATTTTTCACTATTTTCGGTCTCTAACTGAAATAAATCTAAGGATTCTACATCTTTAAGTGCCTGTCGTATTTTAACGCATCAACCGATTGCGGTGAAACTTTCACAATACATATAATTGACACAAATCTGCAAAACGTATTTTTTAAATTCCCAATATAGAGCCACAAATAAAAAAATTGTAAAATGCAACTTTTAATATGTTCTCTACGATTCCGACCAATTGCAATTTTCATTGCCATTTCCATTTCTCTTCACTGTATGTAGTATGTCTACCTTCTCAAAAAAGTTGAAATCGTATGGTCGAATATCAAACAAGTTATCGTTTTTCTTTTAAGAGCGTGCGAATATTAACGGGAGTCACTGTACGCACGATCTTAAATAATTGACAGCGTGTCGTTGCCGCGGTCTCTGTTAAAGAAAAATGCAACACAATAATAGTTCCGCATTGGCCAGCCAAAACAGTATACACCGTCATTTTCCCCGATGTCATTTCGAGCAATACGCCGACATCTGTCACGCATTGTTCGTTTATTTTCATTCGACCCAGATCAGTCCGGATTTATACACTCGTTTCGAAGACGTAGAATAGAACAACGGGCACCGTACGGACCGAGTATCAATGCAGATCCGTTCAATGAAGACTATGGGAATTGTACGGACCACTCGTCCGTCGACGTGCACAAACCACCGGCCAGTATGTACCTCGATTCATCAGTGCCATTCGAATCAGAATTTTAACCTGCGACTGTACTGTGTTTTCACGTTCGTTTCATTTTCTAAACATTTTTCACCAGCCGACGATACGGAGAACCACGTTTATTAACATAATCTAGATTTACAGTCTCACACCAGAAAACGATATAATACCCTGCTGGCACGCTATCTGAATTGCAGTTCTATCTACCACGTGAAATTCAGACGCATAACGCTGCATACATGCAACTTATGCACACTTTGTACAGTCGATGTGATCAATTCCATTCCAATTCCATTGCAACTTTGAATTTTGACGAAGAATTTTGTGTTCGATGATCTATTTTGTATTGCATAATCGATATTAATTGTGCACGATGAAACCTCGATTATCCGAACTCAACAGCGGGCATGATTGTCCTAATATTAGTATAGTTATTCAATTATAATGACGTATTCAATTTGTATTGATTTGTACTATTATCTATTAATAGCGTTGCATACGAGTCTTCTCAGACTGAGCTATCGGATGTCGAAGGTTCGGAAAATCGATACAACTTACGATCCTATTTATTCTTTAGTATTGTTTTCGTCTTTAGTATCCCTGTAGAATTTATTTTCTTTAATTATTGTATACAATTAATATCATTTTTCGCGTAATTTGGTTACAAGAAAATTTAGCTAAATTAGTAAAAATTTCACTATCTTCTTAAAATTTGCATCTTTAAAAGTCAACTCATAACTAACTCGAAAATTAAACATTTCTTCCGACCTTGAATAATTCCATGAATTTGATATAATTCCTCATACAATACTTATAACGTTTAGTAATCGATTAGGTATCAATATGTTTAAAACACTTTGCACTTGGAGCTATCTCGAACGTTACCTACAGTGTCCACTCAAAAGGGTCAAGTTAGTGCAAAGGGTTAACACTCATCTACCAGAAGCCTATTGACAGAACTTTCATTAATTCTGCTGCATGTACCTGCCGGAAGGAAGCTTAAGAGTCTCCTTTTGCATAATAATGAGAAAACGTATTATTTATATTTTCAGTATAGACCCAAAAAAGTAGTGAACAACAAATTTTAGTATTTTTTCTATAATTCTGATCAATTTTTCAAAATTTTTTATCGCGTCATGTAGTAAACTAATTGTTCCAACTGCTCAAAAAAATCTAATTCGTATGGTTCGATACTAGAAAACTCTGGTCCATTAAAACGTGTGCCAATACTTTTTTAATTCTATAATTTTTGCAATTATTTATTCTCTCTTAACCCTTATATCAATAACACTTTCAATTTTTCTTTAAAACTTCTTTAACATTTTTGTTGATAAATATCAAAATTATTGTAGATTCTATGTTCTAGATTCATTATAGATTAAGCTACAATTGACAAATAGAAAAAATGCATTGAAGCTATAAAGTAGAACATCATTGAATATCGTGAAAATTTTTGTCCGCTACTGTTCGATCTCTGGTGGATCCACGAGTGCGGATCGTCCGCGAAAGAGGAAAAACAGTTTGTCGAAGGTGATGCAGGTCGTAATCCCATGGATCAGAAGATTTCCGTAATCGGCGAGGTAACGGGTTAGTATGGCGGCCGGGTAGAAGGGGAACAAAAAAAATGGCGTCCCGAGTACCAGAAGGCTTTGAGCTGTCCGACCATTGGACAAACAAATAAACGGGCCACGAGAAGGAAACCCGAATACGAATTGTAATACAGGATCTTGGGAGGGCTGTGCGCGGGGTGTGAGGAGGCGAGGACCTGGCGGACAGGCTAAAATGGATTGTTATTGGCCGAGGACTGAACCCTCGAACCCCGCCGCGTCGCGTCGCGCCGCGCCGCCTCGTATGATATGCTAACGAGCGCGTGAACGTTCCGGGGGATGAAACCCTTTGCGCAAAGGGATTGGAAGGGCGGCCGAAAATCCAATCCCTTGGCGCATCCACGGACAACATACGGGGAAGCCGTATCCACGAGTGATTCTCTTCCAGTTCTGCAGTTACGATTCTGATCATTCGTCGGGGTCGAGTTAGGTTTCGGACACCAGGTTTAGTAAGGCTGCCCCCGTTTCTTCTTACAGTCGCCACTCGGTCGGTTCGACTTTTCAAGAAATTACTGTACAAGCTGATCTTAGGTCGGTAGAGCTACCGTCTCTATGAATGACCAATGAGCAAATTCTTGTTGATCAGTTCTGGAGAATCTTCACAATCACTTGCGTATCGGATTCAGCTACTCAAGAGCTATCAACAGCCTCTAGTGGAAATTTTTCTTGACATTACTATACAAGCTAATCTTAGATACAGCTACCATCTCACTGAAGGACCAACGATCAACTTCTTGTTGATCAGGTTCTTGAACAATCTTCACAATCTCTTTGCACGTCCAATTAGATACGCAAGAGCTATCAACAATCTCTAGTAGAAATTTTTCTTGAAATTGCTATACAAGCTAATGTTAGGTACAGCTGCCATCTCAGCACCAACGAGCAACTTGTTGTTGCTCAGTTCTTGAAAAATCCTTATAATCTCTTTACTTATCGGACCGAGCTACCGAGAGGACAGACGCTTTAGTGGCAAATATTGTTTTCTTTTAAATTACATTACAAGCAAACTCTAGGTTGATAGAACTGCATTCTTGCAGCAGCTGCAACGAGCAACTTCTGGTTGATCCTTACAATCGCTTTGCTTATCAGATCGAGCTACTTAGAGTAGACTCTCTAGTGGCAAATATTTCTCATGAAGCTACTATACAAGCCAATTCTAAGACTACAAAGCTACGTCTTTACTGAAGAACATCTTGACGTTTGCCGCTTACAGCTAGACTCCTGACCTTCATGCAAAATCAAAATTGTTTAAACATTGATGTTCCGAAATTTTTGTTATAAATGTATAAAATTGATATAAATAATAACACAGAAAAAATGAATTTGATTTCCCGAAAAATACAAAATGGTGATCGTGACGAGCGCGTTAAAAGAATTATCATACCGACACACGG
This sequence comes from Lasioglossum leucozonium, assembly GCA_028454225.1. NCBI lineage: Eukaryota > Metazoa > Arthropoda > Insecta > Hymenoptera > Halictidae > Lasioglossum > Lasioglossum leucozonium. The sequence goes on along the minus strand of CM052205.1, from coordinate 15,078,841 downwards.
GAGTATCAATTATTTTCGCGGTCCGCTTACAATATGATCATGCGTAATAAAATGATTTACGTCAGAGCGATCGTTTGTCGTGTTTTGATTCGCGAGAGTGTAGCAGCCAGTTCAGTTCAGCAGAAGCCAGCAGCAGCGTCTTCGGGCTCGATATGCGAAACGCAATCAAACGCAGACTGAAACAAGGCGTGAAGTCAACTCGAAACAGTCCTTGCGCATCCAAGAGAGAGAGGAAGAGAGAGAGAGAGAGAGAGAGAGAGAGGGAAAGAGAGAGAGAGAGAGAGATCGTCGAACGCGATTTGGCTCGGATCCAAGGTCAAACGGATTCAGATATTTCCAGGCAGCCGTTCACCGCTTATCAGCCCGGTGAGCGCGATATACGATAAGCTTATGCCCCCCAAATCACCTGTAAAATATCATAATTGTCCGGCGACCGCGTAAAATCTTGATTGGCGATCGCGAAAGCCGTCGTCGAGTTTAATGCTGTGATTTTACAACGGCACTGAGTCACTTAACACGGACCATCTGAATTACCGCCACATTACCGGAGATAGCGGGAGAGGTTTCAAGTGAAAGTTGTATCCTCGGTGTGTGTTGAGGGAGACATCGTGTCGTAGTAATTCCTTATCCCTAAGTACGTGACGAAAACAATTTTTTATGAAATACTAACCGACCGTGTCCCCAGCCGTAACCGTGCAGAAACTTTGAGATATTCGTGAAATACGGCCGGCACGGGGTTGCTCGAGACGATCATAAAACCTTCTAATCGAGCTATTCAATTTGGCACGTCATATTTTCTTAACGATCCCTCCGTTCGCCGATCGGTATTTAATTCTCCATTTTTTTACAGCTGGGGAGTGTTCGGAAAATATTTTAATCGCCGCACGTTCCTCAGCATAACAATCCATCTTGCTTTCTACGGATACTTGGGGAGATGTAATTTTTCAAAATCATTGCGAACATTATTAACGCTGAACCTATCGAGCACCGAAAGCGATTCAATTCTTTTAGCTTATCAATATAGCAAGACTATATTTATTAGGCTTTTACACAACTTTTTTACTAATACATATTCATGACAATGCTTGGCCACGCGCATCACGGATTACAAATTATGAAACTCCCGGATCTATCACCGCGGCGGATTTTTTTTTTTTTTTTTTAAATTTGAGCCACTTCCTCAACGAAAAATCCTTTAGGAGTCAAGCGAACGTTGAAGACACGGTTCAAGAATTTATTAACGCTAGAATGCCAGATTTTTATCAAAATGGGATTAAAAACTAGAAACTTTGTGGGAAAAACGTGTAGGACCAAATGGTTATTTCTTCGATGAAAAATATTTATTAGTAAACAAGTTGTGTTCATTTAAAGTCGATCTTAAAAATCTGCCATTTCATATGTTACAACATAATATTTAGATTTTGTGCAAATTTTATTCCAGTATGTGGCTGGATAAAACATTGTATCTAATCAATTTCCTTGTAAATGACTTCATAAATTTCAATAATTGTAAAATGAAAAATATAAAACCGGTTATTTGACTGGCAGCGGTAGGTTTAGTGTTAAATATAGGTATATTTAATAGTTTAGTTTACCGATCGTAACTTAATTTTCAATTTTTTTAAATTAAGAAATCTCATTGCAACAGCTTGCAAAATTGTTTGTTGTGCATTTTCTTACAGTTCACAAAAAATCCAACATTTAACATGTTTTTCGTGGCTATAATCGGTAATAATGAGTAAAAGAAATATAAAAAATTGAAAAAATGCTATAAATACAAAAAATTTCGATTTTTTTCAACATCTTTTTGTCTTTGAACGACTGAGTGAGACGAAAGCATATTTTGGTATGATTGTGGTACCAACATATGAAAAATTATGGTTCAATTGAGGATCACAGCAGGATTAGGTTTCTTATTAGAATTGCTTTAATATGCCACATTTTTGTATCCAGAAAATTGCCACTATACACACTGTATAAATATATCCGACTGTATCACTATCTAATGAGTAGATAGTGTCAGTCAAATTAGCCATTTGTCTCGGCAATAAACAAATGACTCTAATTTCGTCTTCTAAATAATATTAACGAAAGATGAAATCACAATTTATTAGAAAATAACAAAAGATCAACAGGGGAAGAACTGTCTAAGAACTTCTTCAGCCCACTAGGATGATTGACGTTGTCAACATGACGGCAGCCATAACTCAATTTATGCCTTCACGTATCAAATTTCTATTCCAAATTTTCGAGCCCACATTCTTAAGAACAATGCTTTCCTCAAATCTAATACATACTACTAATAAATCGGAACGTTTATAATAATCCTGGATCATAACGAGCCCAATTTCTGCCATTCGAGGGTTGAAAAAAATTACTCTAATAAAGAATCCGTGCAAAAAAAATTCCATGAAAACAAGATAATTTTAGAACATAAAATTACTACTATTTTACTGCATTCGAGACGGTGCTTCGTGAATAATTTCCGTGAGAGACATAATTTTCGAACCAGCACGGAACTTTCACGACAGGCCGCATAACTCGAACACAAGCGTATGAAAGCCTCCAATCACCATCAAGCACAGTAAAATTCTCCGTCGAAAGTATTGAATTCTCCGATTCTCCATCAAGCCCGGCTACCAGCACTTCCATCGCTGCGGAGATAGACAGAACAATAACCTCCTCCGGTCGTCTCGCCCCCTCCCGTTACTCCGGAGATTCTCCTTCTCTTAATCCACTCATATGCAACATAACCGGCTCTCCGAGAACGAAGTATAACAAGCCTCGGCGAGCGGAACGTCTCTCCTGTAACGAGTCCCGAATTAAACAGCATTCGAGAGCTCTCTCGGGAGAGCCCCCGGAATCTTTGTGGAAAGAAGGGCGCGATCAGATAACGCGGTCCGATCGGTGCCCTCGAAAGGGGGGGTCCTGACTCAGGATTGACAGGACGTCGCGGTAACTCTGTGTTTACACACCGGTTTTCGCCAGGATGCATCGATATTGGGCCCCGCGCGTTTCACTGTTCCGAGGGCGCCCCATATTATCCCCATTATTAGCCCGGCCCCGGCCCCGGCCCCCCCTCTCCCTTTTGGTCGTTTTAAAATGTAATACGTTCACCGGGTACACACCGGGGACCCCGGGGGCCGGCCGCGAGAGATCGCTTTTCCCTCTATTCGAGTTTTCTGTGCCGGAAAATTTGTCGTTCGCCGGGTCGTGTCCTCCGTGTCCTTGCTCTCTTTCTCTTTCTCTCGGGCCCGGGCAGGTTCGTATCCTCTCGCGTACAGGATTACCTTGGCAAACAACGGCCCGGGACAATGAGACTCTGCTAAGCTGAATGGTGGTTCGCGTGGATCGAGGGGCGGGGAGAAGGGGGCAAGGGGGCAAGGTAAAATTGTCATCTACGGGGGCCGGGCCCGCGTTTTTGCCTGTCATACCGCGGGGATATCGAATTTTCGGCGTCCTGTCGCCACGAGGACCATGGTTCCTCCCTCCGGAGGAACTTTGCTTCGTTTCGTGACACGATATACCGATGGGGGGAGCAGAAGGGGAGAAGGAGGGATGAAAAGGACAGGGGTTGGAAATGGTGATTTAGGTTTTCGGATGATTCTGGGCAGGGGCGGGCTTCTACCTTTGTCTTTATTCCTTTCGGTGAAATTGTATGGTACGCGCGGCCCCGCGTGCACGTGTGTGGATGCGGTTTAAGGAAGGACATGTTTATTTATGGCCGGCGGATATATGTATGTCTTTTCGAGAGACTGATTTCCATTGTCGGGACATATTGTTGTCTACAAGAGCGAAACGGAGCTATTCCTCCGGGGCTGTTTGAGCGTTCGGGAAAATTTTTTGATGCTCGCCTTGTGACACATTTCCGGGAGGATCGCGCACCGTTCGAGAACCGCATTCTTCTTCGAGAGCAAGGGAATGTAAGTGTCTGATAAAAAGGACTATAGACGACTTAACTCTTGAACAAGCGGTACCATTTTCTTTTCTTTTTTGTGTTTTCTGATAACACGGTCCAACAAATTTCAACTTTTTTTGAGAAATTTGAGTTTGAGAAAAGACATATTTTTCAACTTTGAACAAATATTGTGATGTTATTATAAAAGATATTGAATTGATCTTTACAGCAAAAGATTCCTTAGACTTTCTCAAATACAGTGATATCAAATATTAATGCATTATGATTGCTTAAACATGTTTAAACGATCATTAAAGACGGAAAGACACCACTTTTGCACCAATTTTTTACGATATTTTTGATTTTATCTCAAAAAATAAGGGTCCAGCGAAAAATCATATACCACGCGATAGAGCAGACTTTTATCTTGAGAAACCCCTCCTTTAAAGTTTGAAACGTCGACGTTTTTACCGAATCAGTGTAATTAGACTGCGGTAGTGTAAGGGAGATTTAAGAGTATCGATATATGTATTATCATTAGACTGCGGATATTTATGCAATATAAAAATGTTCTGCATTGATTGTGGGAAGCAGGAGTAAAATAAAAATTTCATCCCCTGAAAACAACATTGTAATGTTCCTACATTTTTCTCATCTTTTACTGTTTTATATCCGCAGTCTAATTATCATTATTCAATTGTTACAAAGAAGAAATGAATTTTTATTTCAGTACCTTACTATTAATATTGAACATTTTTCACATAGTAAATAATATTATTTTTATTTTATTCTACATTAGACATCGTTCATTTCCTTTCAAGTTTTTAGGATAATATGGGGGTGGGAGGTTGAAGACACGTTTGTTCTCAGAAATGCTACAAATTCGAACTTTTCTAGGAACATTAGAAAATTTTTTCCGTGACTATACTTATCACGGATTTGAAGACTGGAACTCTTCAACGACATCCTCAAACTTGTACGATCTTTTTGGGGCGTTTTAGCGAGCTTTGAATGATAGGGTGTACTGCTAAGCCTGTTTTCTAGTTATAAAGCACGTGAACAAAAATTGTAAGTTTCGCGGGATAAGTTTCAATCTTCAAATGTAAAGAATTTGCTATGTTTCAGAGGTTTTTCAGTTTGTTACATTTTCGAGAGAAATATTTTTCAGTGTCCAACTCACTAAGCAAAAATATCTGAGAAGAAAATCCATGATGAATTTTATTTAGTAGAAACTTCAAGCTTAAAACCGAACCTAGTTGTACATACGATTTTCTGCTACAAAATGGCAGCAGTCTAAATGCTTTTTGGAGCCATTTTTTCGTTGTTCATGGATTATTTTAATTCGTTTCGATACGGAGAAAGTAGAGTCACGTGTTTACTGCAAGACTTCTGCTTCTTCTTCTTCGGACTGTTTAAATAGTGTCTTCTTAACCCTTATGTGTGCACCTGCGAGCCGGGTGTGCTGGCATAGTGCACCACAAATAAAGGAAATGAGTTTTCCCATTGAAGCGGTCTTCACAGTAACTCGTTATGTAGTCGTAAACATGCTAACAACGTACGGTAAAAAGTTGTGTTTTAATCATTTACGAGCTAAGTGTGTGCAAATGTACCAACACACTCAGAAGTACAAGTATGTATTTCGATTGATGGATTTCAAATGTAGACACAAGGGTTAACCACGAACGAGAATTCTTTCAAATTTTAACAATATGTTCCTCAACGCACCTGATGGTATATTAAAATATTTAATAATGCAGACAATGAACAATATGTGCTTCTTCTTTGTTATGTACTTACATAATTCAATTATTTAGTTGCAACTGAAGGAATAAGATGTCGATAATTTGTCAACATTCGTAATCAAACGGATGAAACAACAAAATATTCATCGAGAAATTTATAATTATAATAATAGATATTTATAATTATAATAATAAATATAATTTGGCAGTTACCAGTGACAATTTACCAGACACTCGAAGCCGCAAGCCAGGGTTCAAATCTTCCTTTCTGAATTTTTTCTTATTTATTTAAATTAATTACACTTGTTATATTTACGTATAAAAATGCAAAACTCCAAAATTATCAACAACAATATTCATAGATAAATTAAAAGTTATAAACGAAATTAGCAAAATATTAAATCTCCGTCTCGTGGTTAAAAACGAAAAAAATAAGACAGAAAATATGTCACAAAATAAATTTAATAACATTCAACTTACTTGTTGTTAATTACAACCGCGACACTTATCCTAAAAACAATTCAAGCCTAATATCCTTGCTGTACGAAAAAGCAACTGATCACGCAGCAATATTGGTTGTGCAAAATCATTTTTTTCTATTACTTTTACGATGAGTCTGTAAAAACATTCCTTCCCTTTTAAGGCAAATGTTTAAAACTTGATCGACAATTTTTTCTAGCCGATTTATTAACTTACCACTGTCGATCAAATGATCGATATTACATTTTTCATTTTGCAATTATTGAGAAGAAATTGATTCGGCAAATTTTTTTATCTTAGCACATATTGACATAAAAATTGCAAAAAATCTAAATAAATGTAGCCTTGTCATTTAGATAAACTAAAACATTTTAATCGTTTTTAGTGCTCGGTAGGTTCGGTGTTAAACGATGAACGAAAGGTGCACTGCCATCTTGAAAGTATAAATGTCGTAATGCCACATTTACAATCTATTTCTCGCAACAACAGATGCTTTCATTGCGTTCGCGTGTTTCCTGAACTCGTAGCCGCCGCGCGCCGTTTGAAAATCAAATCCGATAGGTATATTTCTCGAAGATCGGCAGGTTGCGAAAGCGGTCGGTATCTCGAATCGATCAGTGTACACCGGTCAATTATAGATTATGGAGGCGATCGATCGCGAAACATGTAAATCACGGCGACCAGGTTTCCCATCGGCTCGAGAGCCCCGGCAACTCAATTAAACGAGATGACACGCCGGTAAATAATCGGAAAGATTATAAATTGAAAAGGCACGCCGAGTTAACGAACGTTGTCAGTTGATCGGCCCGATTTTTCTCATTACCCGATTGAAACGATTCAGCGCGGCGCAGCGGCGCGGCGCGACGTGAAATAGTGCGTTCTGTCCGGGACACGTTTTCGTGTCCTGGTAATGACACGGGGCTGACTGACTTTCTTGTTAAACGAGGAGACCGAACCTTGCATCAGATCGGACATTTTATACCGTTCCGTTGCGTTTCGTTTCGAATGGCTACCGATCAACTTAGTGCGGAGCTATCCGCGAGATATTTTCACAAATACGAGACGGAAATCGGGCAACAATGCCAGTGAAAGTTTACGGAAAACTTGTGCAACTACGCTGAAATTTTACGTTGAAATTTACCGCCCGTTATGCGCTTTTAATGATTTACACATCACTTGCCGACGCTTACAGTTACTCGCATAATTGATCACACACCTTAGATCAGAATAACTTTTTTATAAATGGTCCAAACTACTTCAATTTCTCTGTAAGGCTAGAAGGATTTGTTTCGCAAATAACGTCTAATAAACGTGTTAGAAAAATGCATTTGGTCGGTATTGTGAAACAATATAGTATAAATAATTATTACCACTTTTTTATCTGGGCCAATAACGAAAATTTATACAATATGCATGCTGCAAATTTCATCGAAATTGGTTAAATTGTTTAAGAGTTATATAGTATCGAATGTGGTAAAAATGGCAGTTACAGGCCGAAAGTCGTGAAAAATTGCAATTTTTACCACATTTAAAAATAATAAAACAATTAACCAATTTCATTTTTTCAACATGTTTGTGAGACGTCATTTACTAAACTAATCCTTCTAGCTTTACAGAAAAATTGAAATCGTTTGGTCCATTTATAAAAAGGTTATACTGATTTAAATTGTGTGAAACTTAAAACTTAAAAATCATTCTGATAAAATTAATGGAACGTCAATTTATTGTTGCCGAAATTAACTAGACCGTAATGTAAAGTGAGAGCTTCATCCAAAAACTAACAACTGCGACGGGTCACGAATGATCCCGGCATAGCATACGGAGGGTTGATAACTTGTGTGAAGCAGAAAAAATTCGCGCGGCGTTCAACGCGTCAAGACTTACTCGGGAACGGGAAATTTGTGTGTCAAATACTTTCGGACGTATGTCCGAATATACCGAGTACGCGGCCCGGAGCAAAGGAGGCCAGAGTATCCGCTAACAAAAGGGTTGGAGGCGTCGTTAATTTAAATCACGGGCGCAAAATGATCTGATTCGTACCCTTCTAAACTCGAACTATCCGGCGAAGAGTAAGAGCTGTGTAACTGGAACGGAATTCCAGTAAAACGGTGCGCCGTGTTATTGGGAGCAAAAAGTGCCGAGGAGCCAACATTGAGTCCCCACGAGAGCACTTATCTCATCGCGTGACGGGAAGCGAAGCACCGCACCGAACAGGAAGAAAACGAAACGACGCGGCGCGGTGCGACGTGAATTTTCGAAAGTGACGTTGAAAATCGGTTTCCAGGCGGACACCCGCGAAATCGTCGTCGGGCTGTACGCGTACGCGTGTACCTACAAGCTGCGTGCGTATATTCTTGGCGTGGCACGCACCGTGCCCACATACGTGCACGCAGGTGTCGCGTTCAAGCGCGTGCAAATCTGATTCCGCTGTCACCGATAGCGTTGCAATGAGCTGTCCGATGAGCCTCTACAACCCTGGCCTTGGGAGCCTCGCTGAAAATCATTATACCCCTTCCCACTGCCAATTAAACCGCTCGCCAAACCGATCACAAATTTACTTGAAATCCTGGACAAAAGCGAAGAGTCTTTTATCAGGTTGTTGCATATGAAATGTACGAAAATTTACGAACATTGATACACTGCTTTGTACAGCTAAATATGTTCTCATATACATTTCTTGCGATCGAGAATTACTATACAGGCTTTCACAAAAATGTTGTACTTTCTTGAAAACGGTGGTTCCTCGGGTTGTTTCAAAAAATTTTTCCTTTGCGAAAATGTTCTCCGCGGCTTCGTTGAGGAGTTATTAACGAAAAACACGGACCAATCAGAGCGCAGCTTCTGCGTACAGATTCCCATTCGACCAATGCCAACGTTCAGCAAGACCACCCTTCCCCTTCTACGACGATATTCCCCCACGCTTCCGCCACCACCCGGTCACGTGACGCGTTTCGTCTCTGTAGTGCATACGTCACGATATCACGTGACTACTCCGATACTTGCAGAGAGGGGGTAACTGTTGTTTCCCCTCAATTCGAGCGAATCCCCTGATCTGGCGACTTTGTACACGTTTATATACCCCTCCTTAACGCTAAACCTACCACCACTGATCAAATTACCGGCTCCAGATTTTTTATTTCACGATTATTGAGATTACAAGGAAGCTTTCGTGGTATTAACCCCTTAATTATGACTGTCGTCGATAGACGACGGTACGAAACTTTCGTGAGATACGGCCGTTGTCAATAAGCGATTCGATGAATTATTATACGAGTGCGTAGAGTGTTTATGTATTCTTATGTACATAAATCATCACATATATGTAGATGAAAATTTGTACAACTTTTCTTTTTTGTTTTGCGTTTAGACAAACACATTTGTGAATATATATGATGATTTATGTACATAAGAATACATAAACACTCTACGCACTCGTATAATAATTCATCGAATCGCTTATTGACAACGGCCGTATCTCACGAAATATATATATATATGTATATACCAATAGCTAAAAAGTTAAATAAATGTGTACTAGTAGAGCAGATATTATAATATGAACCGCAAAAAGTTCAAATAAATTTTACAATCAAAGATACTTTTCCCTTGCAAAGATACCAACTGTTTAGATATTGCACGTATCGATAAAATTTTTTCCGCGAAGTACAAGCGACTGACGCGGATAAGTCGACACTTTGCATAGATCAATAACAATGTTGCATCAGTGTTGGAACATATCGGCAACACCTGTTTTAGCCTGTTACAGGAGAGGGGGAAGATTATTTATTGACTGACCCTCGTGCAAATATGAACGACAACAATATTCGGAACAATTTCGTTGCGTTTCGCAATTGCTTACCGAACTTATTTACGCAACAACGGTCCTGTAGTAACGATCGTGATCAAATGTAATAATGATCATTGATCCCTGGCCATTGGAAAACATTCCTAAGAAATCCGTTCTATTTCCCGATACATATTACTTTTCAGGTTTTTGCACGGGTGAGCTAATTACGATAATTTGCTATAAGAAACGGAACATTACAATAATTCATCCACTTTTTAAGACTCTTACCGAGCAATTATGTAAATTGTCAATGTTAATGTGCTGAATGATGACGTCAGTGCAATCGTGTACGTATGCGTAACTGTTCAACTTTAGTTTTTGTCCAAATGTTCAGTTGAGTTTGTATTACCGTGACATTGTTTAAGTTGTATTCATAATTTCGTTGTTACTAGGCAGCGGATATGCAAAATAAGAATTTTCTAGCTGAGTTATAAACAAATTCGAGTGAAATAGAAATTTATTTTTCCGGAGTCACGGATTTCGCGTCAAGCTAGAGTAGGGAGGATCTCAAGTATGTATTAGTGAAGTAGTTGGAGGATTAATACGTGTAATAGGTGGAAAATAATATTATTCATTTGTGTCATAAATGCATAAAAACCGTTGTCTAGATATTAAAATATTCAGCGAACGAATAGATTACATTTATCGACGTGCCTAGAAATTAAAATGCGTTAGAAATTAAACGGCAATATTAATGCCTTTATTTAAACTTTCACGAGAACAATGAATTTATTACATCACAGACAGCAATAGTAGCCCTCCTTCTAAGGATTGCAGACTGTCATTTGGCCAGTTTCAAAGTGGCTTACTGAATAGTAGTATCGTATCATTAGGACGGTGCAAAAATAATTACAAGTGGGAAACACTTTCAAAACGATACTTACACTTCAGCTTAAAATAACTTGTACACACATGTTTAAACTTACAAAAAAACAATGAATTTATTAAATCATAGAGAGTAATAATAGCCCCCTTCTAAGGGTTGCAGACTGTCATTTGGCCAGTTTCAAAATGGCTTCCAGAATAGTAATATTGTATCATTGGGACCGTGCAAAAATAGTTACAAGTGTAAAGCACTTTCAATACGATACTTATACTTCAGCTTAAAAATAACTTGTGTATGTATAAATAGAAACCATCTGCATTTATACAATATCGCCCGCGAGAATCTGTTTCTTCTGTTGGCATAGAATTTCCATTGAAAGCTCCTGCTGCAAGAACTTGTCGAAGATTAATTAATTATTCACACAATTTTCGAAATATTCTATCCCATTTTCGATGAATTCAACGAAAGCACTTTTGCAGCTTTGCATCAACAGTATTAAATGGTCATGGGGCATGAATCAGTAGAGTGTATTGTGCACTTCATATTCACACGAACACACGCAAACAATAATTTATAACAATTACTTTCAATAGCATTTTTCATCACCGTTTATGTATAAACCACTTATGCAAAATGCACGCGTGACTCGCCGAACTGTGACCGCGTTAAGAATATTCGGAGCTGCTACAACTAAATAATCAGCATCACGCGATGCACAAAAGTGTGCAATCATCGTGCATTCGCGGAGACTATTATTTTACGGTGGATGACTCATAAATGACAACGTCAGAGAGCCGAGGACCTTGAAACACCTTGAAACGATACAATGCACGCTGTTGAAAATATGTGTTTGCCAACAACTCCGAAGCTGAACATAAAATTACTCGGGACATTAACTTTTATAAGATATTTCAAGGTCGTTGGTATCGTCCGAACTGTATTAGGCTATCCAGAAAGTTCGTGCAGTTTCCTGCGCTCTCTGTGTCTTTATTGCCGTTCTTTCTTAAGAAATAAAGTCTGATTTGATGAACACGCAGTCATTCAGGAACGTGTTTCACGCGAGCTCACTACATATGTAGGTATATTAATTAAATTATGTTAATGTGTAGAAAGAAGTGTTATATTACTTCTATCGCGGATCAGCGTGAAACTGGCTGAATTATTTATTTTTTTCATTTATTAACCGTCGGACGGCGGATCTTTTCTATACCTACAGGGTGTCCCGAAAATATTGTACTTGATAGCGATGATAGCTAAAGTCATTTGAAGTACTCTTTTCCTTTACGAAAATGTTCTCCGCTGCTTTGCAAAACACCAGAGCTACATTATAATTTTCGAATGCAGAACTGCTAAAATGGAAAATGTATTGAAACATACCATTATAAGTTTTATAATTTTATAATAATTTTCTCTGGAAAGGCTAACAACTATAAAAAGATGGGCCTCCCGTCAGGTAATATTAATCCGTAAGTTAGTACCTGGGTACTCTGATACCTACCATTAATTAATTTTAAAAATTTTGTGTGTGCTCTCATTGAGAAATCACAAAATAGCTACAGACTTTCTTCATTATAAATTCGTTTACACTTAAAGTTTACACTTTGTGTTCTGATCGTCGTGAATGTGGTGGCACATTCGCACAGCCCTAGATCCATTGTATACGTACACTAGGTTGCAAGGATCCATGAGGCCTCAAATCATTTCTCGATAATGCAAAGTAGAGACTTCTTAGTAGTCACAATCGCTAGATAACAGATCAACCTAGCGCGCAAGTGTCCCAAAGTGGTCTACTTTTGCATTTCCGAGGCGTAAATCGTATTATTCGGCAGCATGTAGCGGAACCGCTAGAAGCAATATGGCGGCGCTACAGTGCTGCCGCAGTCGGAGTAATACATTTTCATACAGCTACGATGGCTAAAATGCAAAAGTAAGCCACTTTGAGACATTTGCGCGTTAGATTGATCTTTTATCTAGCAATTGTGACTACTAAGATGCCTCAACTTTGCATTATCGAGAAATAATTTGAGGCCTCATAGATCCTTGCAACCTCGTGTGCCACTACATTCACGACAGTCAGAACAGATTCTTGAGATACAAAAACATGTATTATTGAATATCGTAGAAAATTTTGACTGGCATAAGGGATGAACGACGAAGATATGTACTCATTAACCAATTATTTCCTAGAAAATGAAATTATTTTAAGTCGTAATTTTTTCAAATATTACAGAACTTCTGTTTTTTTTTTAATCTACTACATACTTGAATCAGTTCTTTCGATAGATAAAAATCCTCTGTTTGAATAGAAAAATAGTGTTATCACTTATGTTTAGACAACGGATTTTATGCATTTATGATGAAAATGAGTACGTGTAATGAAAAATCCTGAAAACATAAAAAAAATTTAAATATACTGTTACATTCTCCTCAACCTATTAAAGATATCAATTGCAATTCACGTAGACAATTTTTATTTTGCACAAAGATCAGCTGTATATTTATCTAAATAAAAATTAACATAGGGTGCCTTTTTGTCCCTGACTGTACCCGCGACTCTCTGTCGCAAGTTGTTCTAAAACTCTTTTTTCCGAGGAGATAGGCATTGAGACAAAGATCAGGAAGGTACATTGGCCAAGCCAAGAATCGATTGTAAGGCACGATTAGCTCAGAGCATCGAGATCAGGCGGTCCCGTTGTCGGTTTCGCACGGCGCGGCGCGACGCTACGCGACGCTCTCCGCGAGCGTCGCGGAGAATATTGTTGCGTCGAGTGGGTTCCCTGACAACTTGGATGTCGACCTTTAAACCGGGGTATTGGTTGTTTTTGAACGACACGAGGAGGAGGAGAGTGCCGTCGATCACGGCGACGCGACAGTCGCAGCTAAACCCAAAGCACGACGAGCCGTGGCTAATTGCCGCGCGCAACAAAAAGCTCGGCCTCTCTTCTTCAGCTCGGCACTGGCAGGCGTGCGCCACCGTTACGCTCGCGTATTTTCATCGGCATGCACGCGAGAGCAGCATCTGTCCGACGCGGTTCGTGCCCATTACAAACGTCCTTTAGCGTTCGTTTATCTGTTGTGTTTGCCACTTTCCATTCTTTCCCTCTTCCACCCTCGTTTAACGGCTCACCCAATTTTCCGCATTTCATTTTTCCGCGCTCCTGTCTCGACGGGAACGATCGTTTTTTAACCCTCTGATGGAGTGTTTCAGTTTTTATTTTTCTTTTTTTTTTTGTGAATTTGTGAAATTTGGAACAAATCCGTTTTAACCCTTGCTTCATCGAGGTACTTCTAATTTATATTTACCCGTAGCATTCAAATGTGAAATACCGAAATATGTTCCGAAGAACATTGAAGAATTATTAATTTATTCCGTATTTTATCCGGACTGATTAGTAATTAAATATGATATGACGTGCATCAAGTAGCCCCTTCTTCATAGTTGGTAACCATCCGTTGCACTACAATTTATTATTAGATTAGAATAGAATAGAATATTATTAGATTATTACTTATTACTAAACTTTGGAATATTTATCGGCGCCACGATTCGATCAAATTCTACACTATAATAGATATTTTTGTAAACCTCAAACGTTACGATTCGGATTTGAATCTGTCACGTCGTAAGACCACGTTTGCTATAAACTTGTTTTTCTATTGGGCTGGTAACGTTTGAGGTTTACAAAAATAGCTATTACAATGTAGAATTTGATCGAACCGTAGCGCCGATAAATATTCCAAAGTTTATTCAAACATTTACGATCGATAAGTATTTCTCATTTATTATTTATTACTGTTTGTCGGTGTAATCCCCATATATGTATGTCACCGTTTCTCGAACAATTTGACAACGTCAGTTCTTCTATTTCATATTTATACTTGAAAGAATAAACATTTGCGAACGTATTTAAACGTTTATATTCTGATGCAGTTTTTCGTACTGTATACAGGAATATTAATTTTCTCTTAAATATTTTTTACTAACATTTCTATGTTTCTGTTCATAAAAGCATTTCAACGCACTGTCTTTTGATTTATTGTTGTTATTGTTTGTTTTACGTCGTCATTTTGTTATATTTTGGCGTAATATTAGCCTCTTTAAAAAAATTGATCGTAACCCTTGTAATTAGGTTCGCAAGAATTACTTTGTTGTTAACAGCTTTTCTAAATATGCAATATTCAAAAGCGTCAAATAGTGTTGCTTCAAGCTCAGATGTGCCCAGAGTTGCCATTTCGGGGGAATTGACTCGAATGGAGGGGAAAAAAATTGACCCCTTCTCTGCCAGTACCGGATTAGTCACGTGACATTGTAACACGTGCACTACAGAGACGGAACGCGTCACGTGACCGGGCCACGACGGAAGCGTGGGGGAATTGCGTCGTAGAAGGGGAAGGTAGAGTGGGGACCCAAGTCTTAATGTGTCCTTAACTCACGTACCCTTGTTGTCGCAATGCCACGACGATAAAACATTTAATAGCACAAACAAGCAAGTAGTGACATCTAAAAATATTGTTGCTGGAAATATCAACAGAAGCTTCTGTGCATTCGAGCATAACATGTTTCACTTGCAGGTGATACAGCGATGCGCATGCTATACACATAAATGTCAGAAAATATAAATAATAATATAAATAACGTTCGAAACGATATCACTTTGACATGAAGGATGCGGGTTGAATTGAATTTGAAGATGTCACCAAGTAATTGAATGGCTGCCGTAAGGCTGGGGAGTAACCTAATTATTCCGTCCAATATCCGTGGACATGTGAAAACACTGCATGCACTCCTTATAGTCCTTGAATTTCATTTACCGTACACATAAATCGTTTTTCTGTAGTATTTATAATACTCTAAAGTAATAATTTTCAATTAATTAACAATTATATGATTTATTCATCCTGTAGGTACGAATGCTACCCGTACAACGGTAAACAACAATAATTATTCTTACACCAATTTCTATTAAAAAATGAATAAGTGGGTAATAATTTTGTTAATAATTACTAATGAATAATTAAAGGGAAGAATATATTTTTAATGAATTTCTGTGTCCGACAATTGTCTTGAAAATGTCTGTTTTGCATAAATGTCTGCAGTTTACTTACTCATCGATCGAAACATGTTTTGATTCGTTCTCCTCTTCTTGGGTGGAAACAGAATCGATTCATTATGGTCGGATAAAACTGACCTTCCACGAGAGAGTTTCGTGGGTGGTTGCCGGGAATCGTGTAGCCTTAACGAGGTTAACGAGCGTAGCGACAATAAGTTTAATTTGCTTATTGTTACTCGGCCACTGATCAAACGTAGAAACCGTACGAGAAGAAACTCGAATATCGCCGTTGAAAAACTACAAAATTGTTGATAATCGTTGCAAAGAACATCATTGCTCTTATCGATCGGATGCGCAAATGTAATAATTTTAATGGAGAACATTTTCAGCATTGCTTGCATTGAAAATCATGTAGTTATTTACAATAAGGCATTCCTCACCGATTTCGATGACCTTGAAATATGTCCTCAGCAACTATTAGTTTTTTATCCAACATAACCTTACAGTTTTTTATTCTCGGATCATTCTCTATTCAACCGCAAGATTAAAATTTAAGCTTTACAATGAAGAAATTCAAGGTGACCTTCATTTCTTGATAAAGTAGAACAGAAAACAATTAATTATTACATTATATGTTACTTTTGAAACAATACAACTTTCGTTTCAGCCATTTTTTCACATACCAAATAGTTCGCATGTACACTCATCTGAATTATCCTGTACAAAGAAAAACCCTCAGCAAATGTATTAATTGTAAAGGAGAACATTTTCAGCATTGCTTGCATTGAAAATGATGGTAGTTATTTACAACAAGGCATTCCTCGCCGATTTCGATGACCTTGAAATATGTCCTCAGCAACTATTAGTTTTTCATCCAACATAACTGTAGGTGTGGATGTAGTGTAGAAAGAACAAGTTGCACAGAATGAAATTATACTTAATATATTTTGTAACGTGTTAGCTGCGAGTATATGTTTACTGTTCGAATGTCTAGTACCGAATGACGAAGGTTACATAGTTCGAAATGAGGTACGCAATACAATACAATATGTAGAGCCAACAGATGTCGCGATTATACAGTGATCTACAAAGATTTCTACAATAACCTTATAGTTTTTTAATCTGGGATCAATTCTCTCTTGAACCGCAAGATTAAAATTTACCCTTTACAATGAAGGGATTCATGGTGACCTTCATTTCTCGATAAAAAAGTAGAACAGGAAAAAAACTAATTATCACATTGTTTACATGTATGTTTACATGTACACTCGGCTGAAACAGCCTGTAAAACGAAAAACCCACAGGTTCATGGGAAATATCGATGTTGGCGATCGAAACGGCGGAATTATGAAAAAACTGTATAAGAATCGATTCGGAAGAGCGCCAATGTTCGAGGATCGGGAAAAATAGTCTCTTAGAAAAATCCCTCGCCGCCAGCACGGAATCGGCGAGCATCAGTTATATGAGTTTCCCATTTTTCGAAGATTGTAACAGCATGTCTGCCTATCTAGCTTACTCTCACGTACGCTTCACTATCCCGGATTCCTTCGATAGGACACCCGAGTGCTGGCAACGCGTTATGGTGGCTCTATGCTTCAGTCATTCCCCATGGGACGCATACGGTGGCACGAGAGATCCCCGCGAACGAGAGCACGCACGAGCGGTAGCATAAAAAATAAACGAAACCGAGGAAGAAGGAGGACGAGTCTTTTATTTACAGGAATGAAGAGGAGAGCTTGATTCCCTCTATGCACTAGTCTTCGCGCGAATTTAAACAATAATTATTCCTTCTTCTCCTAATTATCTTTTAACGAAACATTCTTGCTTAAAAGACTGGATAGATCAAATTAAAAATTCTCTTTTTTAAACAATTCTACTTGAATTTGTCTGTTTAACAAATTATCAGGAACTTTCCTGGATAGTGTTGTCATTGAACGTTAGAATCTGTATATTACAAACTCTATGAAAACAAGTAATTTTCGAGCATTTATTAAGAAGTTAAATTTATTTTTCTTGACTTTAATTATTTTAATAATTATTTTACTGTGGGTGTTTGTGCGAAATATAAATTTTCTAACAGAATAACCAAATAGAAATTTCTTTCCTTTCATAATTATTTTAATAAGTTCAAAATGATGTTCTTACATTCTTTTGATGTTTTTATAGTCTCGTCTATTTTCTTCTCGTTAGGTTTATCAAAGTCGAATCGACTTCTTGGTTTCTACGTACAGTCTATCATGCTATTCTCATCAGTAATTTTGTTACGAAGTTTTTTATTCTATTTTCTTTGAGATTGTATTTCTTTATTATAAGTGAGAGAATTGCCATGTTAATGGTAGATTTTTAAAGAATTCGGGAAATTAAAAATTAACGAGTTGGTTTCATCGACGAGACTCGAATGTTAGTTTTGAAATTCCCAGCAATTTTCAACCCCAGAACGTTCATGTGGCACTCTTCTCAAAAGCATAGCATAGACCTCCAGTGGCTTTGTAATGTTGTGCCTCTTTTTCGTAGATGCAAATTTCCCGCAGACATGTTCCCCGAGTTGATACTGCTGATAAACCAAGCAGACATTCCGTAAAACTCTGTCGTTTTTCACTGCAGCCCAGATAAAGGAGCGCGTTTCAATAGTCATTTATTTAACCAGCTTTTTATGGTTTTAGGTATGCTCGCACATTAGGACAGGTAGAAACAGATAGAACTTTCTAATTAACGTTAACGTTTATCATTAAACAGCAACAAAATTTCATTAGACTTTGACAGAAATCTCAATGGAGAATAAGATTTCTCTTTGTTTCAGTTTCAGTAAACCAGTCTTGGAAAGTCTATCTTTGCATAAACATTCTCTATTTGTATTATCGTATCCTTAAGCAAGAAGCAATTAACAACCAATGACAAGTACTTACTTAAAAGACAAATGACAAGTCTAACGAGAACAAAATCACTATGCTGAGACAACTTGTGTGAATATCTCTGTCCGAGTTAAAGGGGAAAAATCTATAATAACCAGAAAAGTATACTTTCGGGATAGAAGATCAGACAAGATCAGAGATGGAAGACCAAATAGAAGATTGGTTCTAGTCCTAAAAAATCAGCAAAAATAATACAACAAAACCGTGAGTTTTCATGTTAGGATCTTAAACATTTTATTTCATAAATATTGCACATATATCGTGCAAAGTAAATTATCATTTGAAAAGGAAAAAAAGCATGTCACTAATTCATGAACACAAAAATTAGGCAAAATAATATGAGTTACACATAAAAAGATTTTATTCGCTGTCACTTTCTGACAATAAACGCATACGTTTGCGTAAGACTGCAATATTACTGCCATCGCTAGAAATGTCTTGGTTTCAGTGGATTTAAGGTCAAAATAATCGTGTTAAATCAAAATAAGTCGTGTAAAAAGAGAATTACATTTTTTTTCTAATTTGTGTTAAATCAAAATCGTGTAAAATAAGTTCGTGTAAAAACAGAATTGCGTGTATATTCCACTATACTTTAATAGATTCTACTATATTGTACTATATTCTATTATATTCTAGTACATTCTACTTTCTATATTCTACTATAAATAATTATTACTTGTAACAAACCACAAGTTCCTAATTTCAATAAAATTAAAGCTAAAATTATAGATGCAGAAATTATTTTGTTGTATAAAATTATTCGTTAAATTAAAAATTTTTTAGCAAAATTTATAGGGGTAAATTCTAAATCCTACCAATCAGTTTCTATAAATTATAGATAAATAATAATAAATTATAAATTCTCCTTGAATTGCACCGATGTTTCTGATGCATGGATAAAATTGTCAGTCTAGTGTGGTCATGATCTAATTCGTTGGTCCGATCGATCCTCTCTTCGACATCGAGACGCATCCCTTAGCCGGAGGGAGGCTCTCGTAAAGGCTCTAAGGAGTCGGCGTCGGTTGCTATTTATAAAAGTGCATTTCGGACGGGTGCACAATAGTGACGCGCGCGTTCGATGCGACGCGGGGAGAGCGACCGATAAATCAGAGCGGCGCGGCGCGCGTAGATCACGAAGCGCACTCTTTTATTTTCATTTCGCGTGTTGAAAACGAAAATAGCGCGAGATACGAGGCACGTTCCGTCGAATTCTTGCTCCGGGCACCCTTGAGAAATGCATCCGAGTCGCCGTTTTCTTGGTATCGTGACCGATTTATTAAAACTCGTGCTTCTTTCGCCTCACAATCGCCCGGAGGCGGCTATTGCGCCTCTCGCTCGCCGAAATTTCCGACAGCCAATCAATTTTATTGGATATGTTCCGTTACTAATTTCTGCGAGCAGCTTGCTCGCGAAACCTCCACTTATGGGACACCGTAACCCTCGGACGACGGGCCGCGATATTCATGCAGGTTTCTGAAATTTTTCGAGATTGAATTTAATACGATTTTTGTTTATTAATGGAAAAAGATTTTATTGGATTTCACTTTCTGAAAATTCGTCTACAAAAATTGCAAATTGCATAAACATCCGCAGTATACTTATAAGTAGACTGCGGATCTTTATGCAAAATAAAAATCTTGAGCAGTGATTGTGGTAAGCAGCAGTTAAATAAAAATTCAGTTGATCCTCTAATAGTTGTTTTAGACTGAACATAACATTACACTGTTATTAGATTTTTCTAATTTTTCACTGTTTTATATTTCACCTAGCCAATTTCTTAAAAAATGCATAAACATCCGCTGTCTACTTATAAGGTTATTAAATTGTGTTTTATTAAAAAAATATTGAAAGTTAGAATATTGTGTACCTAAAGGGTGTTCCAATAAGAGCTACCGAATGTTTTCTGGATGTGTTTGTCATATGGTAACATGTTTGGGGCGACATGTGTCATCTGTAGGTCACTACAATTTTAGTCATGGAGCGGTAAAAAGTAGAACAACGTGTTCACATCATTAAAATAATAAATAATTATGGAAAATACCTAAATTATTAGATAAATGTTCATTTTCTAGATCCTATGATGAGTATGAATAAATACAAAAAATTGTTTTCTCAAATGCAATCTTTGAAGATCAGAGAAGTATCTTTGTATCAGATATTCTGTTCATAAAGATTACAAGCTATTTGTAATATTATATAATAAGTACGAACAATATCAACGACAGTTCGATTATTAATGAAAACAGTCGTCGAAGCTGGACTGTGAGAATTACGCGTAGTCGACTATAATGGGTTATGACATATACGATTTACTATTCAGAAGCTATGACAGTCACGCCATTTTTCAACGATAAATAAATATATGGAACGAATTCTTTTGTTTTTTTAGGAGTTGAATACCTAATACGCGTAATAACACTGGCAAAGTTACAAAATGTGGAGTTGATCAGTCTGACTCCTGAGTGGCTCATATTTCCTTCGAATTTCAATACAATAGTCATTGTGTTACATCGACGTTCGTTTAATGCAACAGAGAATTTTTCCGTGTTCGATTTACGCAATATTGAGTCATCCGTCGTTAAGATGTGTATAATATCGAATGCTAAAAGGGTCTCAGGGCCAAAAGCGAACTTTGAAAAATTCTCTCTGAACGAAATATAATTCCTTCTTTTAATAAATTTAACAAGTCGAACATAATAATAATTTTAGATTCATCTAATACCTTTATAGTTTTGTATTTTATTTACTCATTTTTATTATGAGTGCATAAAATTCTCAGTCTAGTGAACTAACAAATTCCATTCTAATTACAGCCACCCGTTGTTAGATAAAACAGAAAATTATTATTATTAGACTGCGGATCGTTTGTAGAAAGCAGGAGTTAAATAACAATTAATTTCATCCCCTAATAGTTTGTTTACACTGAAAAGAACATAAGACTTTTCTTAGATTTTTCTAATTTTTCACCGTTTTATATTTCACCTAGCCAGTTTTTTCATAAATGCGTAAGAATCTGCAGTCTAATTATTATCAATATAAACAGATGACTGTTAACAATACTACATTTGACCATCTTATTGTTTCGATACAGCGTTCGTTCTGCATTTCCCATCGATATTCATTGGCAGCAACGATGCGTCACCCGTGGCAGTACTCGATTTGACGCAATATTGAGTCATCCGTCTTGAAGGTGTTAAGATGAGACACGGCCTGCCGTCTAACAAAGCCTTTTGCAGTTTTCTTTATGCGATCGAATGCAGCGATGTCGTCCAACAAGTTCCCACGATCTTTAAACTACAATGACACTTTTGGTACAGTTTCCGAGAGACTGTTCGAGCCCATGAGCTGTTTTGTTTTCGCCCGTGTTCGCGCGTAACAATGTCCTCCTTGATGGTGTGAAATGCACGTTTAGAAGGGATTCATCAAGCTTAGGTTCACGTGGCTTTTATCCAGTTTACGGATCGGTAAAAATCTCCTCAAAGTTTGTCCAACCATTTCACCTTCTATCCTACCTTCCAAATCAAGGCGTGACCCGAAGTATAGTTCACGTGGTTAGCAAAGCGTTAACATCAAGCTTCCGCACCTAGCACCTATAGAAATTCACAAATAGATCTTAACGATTTATTTGCCAATTTAGTACATAGTCGGTATTACATACAGGGGTGTACAAAATCACACCTCTGGATCGATGGGGATTTGTAAAAGAAACCGGAGAATTGTTTATACCAAAGAAAATTGTTGTTAAAGTCTTCTTCACGTCAACACCTTCTAGTCATCGAGAAGAGAAGTAAGAACTGTTAAAGTTTTTGCAAAATTTAATTTTCTGGAGTTATAGATTTAGTAGACAAAAATCTACTACTACAGTCTACCTGAGACAATTAAACTCGTTGTAATAGGAAATAATATAAATAGACTGCAGATGAATAATTAATATTTTAGATTCGATAGATTAACATAGATTAACATAAATGATGGGTTTGAAAAGAAGGCTTGTAGAAACGGATAGAATTAATCTAACAACATTTTTTATCAGTTTATAACCTATGCAAAATTGTCTAAAATTGCATTTGTCCCCTTGTCCATTCAGATGATAAATTTGAAGTTGCAAAATATGAAAGAAAACCTTATATTCATTGTTATGCATAAGAATATTAATACTACATTATAGACTGCGAATCTGCAAAATAAAATCTTCGCACCTCAAATACAACAAACTGATGTGAAGTAGAAATTTATTTCCTTTGTTGTTACGTTTAATGGCTTGAAAATGATATAGCAATGATTTAAAATTTTTTTAATATATGTACCGTTTTAAATTACATCTACTAATTTTTAAATGCTTAAAATCCGCTGTCTAATTATAAGATACTAAAGTATACTTAGAAATTTTTCAGAAGCTTCTGTTCCTCCGTCGGATCCACAGCACACTATGATTTATTCACGCCAATATGTTCGAATAATCGTGCCTGGCTTTGGAAGCCGATTTTCGAAACACAAAACACCGCGCTTCTACACAATCACTGAACACTAGAAAACACACTTTCCAAAATCGTGACAACGAACGAGAAGAAGTTACTCCGACCACGATCAAGATAGCTCTGCGATCTTAATGCGATTTTCCGTGCGAAAACTCTGCTCTCCCGGTGCACAATGGATTCGATCAAAGCTGATCGATTGAAACCAAAGAAATCGGTTTCTAAGGCGACATTGATTTTTCGAGAATCATCCGGGTTCTTCGTATTATTGCTGCGGACACAAAAGCCCGACTACTGCCGATATACCTGAGAAGGATGTTCTAGCAGGCAAAAAACGCATGCGAATCGGCTCCGAACCGGCCGATTATTTTACAACCACCGGGCCTCGACAATTTCAACCCCGACAGATGAACAACACGTGCGACAGACCCACCGAAGCGACGAGCGGACGTACACTTATAAATCACGCCATTGACGACCGAAGACAAGACGAAAAAGAATTTCTTTGACTGTTTCCCACTCCTCAAAGTCCTTCCGACGCACCCAATTAATAATCGCTACATTCCCCCTCCTAAATCCACCCTTAACCATTCACGAAAAAACCGTGGTGACAATCGCAGAATTATTTTGATCGTGGTCGATGTAACTTCTTCTCGTTCGCTGTCACGATTTCGAAAAGTTTATTGTGTAATTTTTAGTGCTTGTGTAGAAGTGTATTTCGTGCTTCACAGTTATTAAGACGTATTCGCATAAATAGCAGTGTCGTGTGGTTCCGACGGAGGAACGGATTCTGAAAAATTTCTAAGTATATCTCACCTTAGTATTTTATAACGTAGGATTACTATTGTTATGTGTAACAATGGATCTAAGGATTTCTTGCATATTTTTCAACTTCAAATTGATCATCTGATTGAGCAGAGAGGCGATAATGAGTTGGTACGGGCCTAGCGACGAGTGTCCGTGGCACGTACACGATTATGTTCTGTCTCATCGACACAGTCAGGTGGACCGTAGTATGCAGTAGGCTTTTGTCTATACTCCACACAATAAAATTTTGCTTTAACAACTTATATCTCAATAACAATTTGTTTGCGACGTATGGTTCCTTTCAAATTTTTTTCAATGAGCGAAAGGTTATAAAAACAAACTTCAACAACAATTTTCTTTCGTATAAACAATTTTGCGAAAAGTTTCGTTTAGAAACGTTCACCGATCCAGAGGTGTAGATTCGCCCCTATGACAGTCGACCATTATTTTTGTTGTGCAGAGTAATTACGGTGTAAGGCAGCGTGTTGTATACACTTTAATACATATGCAGGGTGAATTCGATAAAGCAGGACACCTAAATATCTCCGTTACTTTGCGTTGTACAAAAAAACTTCGTAGGACAAAGTTACACTGTTTGAAGGGCCACATATAACGGTGTAAGGGAAAAAGAAATTTCTAGGTCACTTTTATGAGATTTCAAGGTTATCGATGTTTTTTTAAATGGAATGATGTATTTTCGTTAACGTAATGTTGTAGCTGACAAAATAACGAATTCATGCATGTAACACAATATGACTTTCAAATGACCAACCCAGAAAAATGGTATAAATAAAATTCAACGTGTAAGATTCATTTGATGTATTTCTGTTACGCCAAATGTCTCAATCCCCATTGGCAAAAATTTACACGATTTACAAAGTCTCTACCATGAAGTTCTTGATAAATTGATAGGTGAAAGGGGTGAAATTTGTGTTCCTGGAGTATTTGCACTACACATTTTTGACTAATGCCACTTCCTCGTGCGATTTGCCTCGTACTAGCATGAGAGTTTGTATTCACTGCTGCCAGAACATTAATTGTGTTTGCTTCATTCCTTACAGTCCTCACCTTTGTACGTTTTTTATTTTCGACACTACCAGTTTCACGGAATTTATTTATCAAATTGGAGTAAACGGAAACTGATGGACAATTACGATTAGGAAGTCGGTCCTTGTACAATTGCACGGCTTCTCTTAAACACTGTCGACTTTCTCCATAAATGAAAATCATATCAATCTTATCTTCCTTCGAGTAACGCATTGTGAAACGTTCATCGATAAACTGATCGAGAAATCTTAGAAACTGTGGAAATCTGATAGCAAGAAGGTCTTCTGAGTAATTAGTAGTGGATAAACACGATTCTGTACGAACGTATAGATGAAGGTATATCATAATTGTCATCCTGTCAACACCGAATCTGTTATTATGTTGTGTATTGCGATACATTTGAATGTATAGCAGCTCAAGGGATGTATTTTTGAACATTTGGCGTAACAGAAATACATCAAATAAATCTTACACGTTGAATTTTATTTATACCATTTTTCTGGGTTGGTCATTTGAAGGTCATATTGTGTTACATGGATGAATTCGTTATTTTGTCAGCTACAACATTACGTTAACGAAAATATTTAATTCCATTTAAAAAAACATCGATAACCTTGAAATCTCATAAAAATGACCTTGAAATTTCTTTTTCCCTTACACCGTTATATGTGGCCCTTCAAACAGTGTAACTTTGTCCTACGAAGTTTTTTTGTACAACGAAAAGTAACGGAGATATTTAGGTGTCCTGCTTTATCGAATTCACCCTGTATAATTACTTATAATTAAGATACACTAATTGTACACGGAATGGATAGAAATGGATAGGTTATACACTAATTATACACGGAATGGATAGGTTATGCATGTGCATATCACAGTGCACCGTAGACGACTGACTACTGACGATCGTCATGCGACATCGACAGACGGCGTACACGATGACGCAACCGCCCCCAACAGCTTTTCAAACAGAAAAATCTATACACAAATATTTCCTATGGTTCGAGGATTAAAAATCCGTACATAAATGTTCGCTGTTTATCGGAAGAATGATCCCAACAGAAAATACCATTTCGATAAAACCGATTCGTCTTATTTTACCAAAGGCATGCAGCCACTTACGGCAGATACAAGCGCGATCCGAGGCTCACTTTTCGATGAAGGAAGATGCGGTCTTTCCGGAGAGTAAACGGCACAATTAGGCTCGAATATCGCATCGGCGCAACGGCATGGCAGGCTACGTGTTCCCGACACGAGCGCCGATATTACTTTCGACGCCGGTCCGCCTAATATCCCTTCGCCCGAAGGTGAAAAACATGGTGAAGGAGGAAGATTGAAAGGGAAAGGACAGCGGGAGTGTTTGTCGAGTAACGCGAAACCTCAAACGAGGGCCATCCGTTTGCCGCGGCAACCCCCGATTTTTCAAACCCTTATTGATATAATGTAATATTAATGCTCGGAACGCTAGTCCCGGCACGCTTGCGCTTCGCAAATATTGCCGAGTGTACCGGGCAAAAGAAAATAGCAGGGCAGGGCGACGCGGCGCGCCACGGCGCCTCGGAAAATTGTATGCCGCGCGATGAAAAAACGATTCGGTCGCGGCTCTTTGATCATACCGGCATTCCCGACACGTAATTTCAGAAATTGTTTGCGCTCCACCTGTAAAGAATACCCACCGAGCGATCGATTGAGAGTGCTTCGACGCCGATCGGGCACTCCATTCGCACGCAGAGTCTCGCGTCTAATTAAACAGAGATTTCTCCCGCACCTCGAAACTCAAGCAGGACGGACACACTCACAGTGGATCCAAGAAATCAACCGCTGGCAAAAATCGAACCAAATCTGTTGAGATTTTTTCACATGCTAGAAGACTTAATTTAACACTAAACTATTTGAACTTTATTTATTTAGATTTTGTCGTAAGAATTTCTTAAAAAATATAATAATTTCCATGAGTGTAACTTCATAATTTTAATAATTGTAAAATGTACAATATGTAACCGGTCATTCGACCGGCAGTAGTAGGTTTAGTTTTAAATGAAATTTTAAAGAAATTGTTATTGGTCGGAATTATAAAAAAAAACATGAAAGCCAGTTTTTCAACTTTTTTATTTGTGCCTATATTGAAAATTTAAATTTTTAGATTTACGTCAATTTATATACGGTGAAAATTTCATCCAAATCGGTTAACATTGCTATGTGCAATAAACGTTTCAATATGATTATGTAAGAGCGAAATAATAAGGACGACTCTATGTATAGCTTCGTTATTTTTATAAATTAATGTAAATCCTTTCGACGATTTTAACCAATTATTCTAGACCAAAACTGTTAATTTAATGTTAACTTTGCACGACCGGCGATTGAAATCAATATTCTATCGAGGATGTATGCTTTAAGAAATGTGCAATAAGAAATATCTCTGTGAAAGTTTTGGATCAGAACTATCCCGTTAATTAAATATTACGCTTAAGCGATACGCGACTCCATCTCCCGTGAAAATTCACGGGGGTGAACGGTTGGCATCCGGACGCGTAGAGATTGTTAAGTTTCTTATGCAAAGCGGATCGTGCTTCGCCCCCTATGAGTTAATGGTCTGGAAAATTATGATGATGAAATCTCGGATATCCCAAACCTCCCTGTGTAATCGAGCCGGGAAGTTAACTCCCTCCGCTGACGTTATCCTAAAGGGGTTGTTCTTGATTGCTCGGCTTCGATTCTTACATAAATTCGTAGTACACATGTTAAGCTTCCCGAAGCCATTGGTAAATCACAATTGTTTGCGTCGTAATAGACAGACCCTGAATATTACATATTTTCTTATTATAATTTATTCTGTTGCTTCTTATTGAAAAGAATTTATCTTGGGAAAAGTTATGAAGCACTTTATCATGGACATTCGATCCTCAAAAAACATTAAAAATGTAATAAGAGGCTACTAGGTATTAATATACAGAATTATATGCTATTATATAAATATATATAGAATAATATACTATTTTATTATTTTAGTTTGAAAAGTGCTTTCATCGAATGCTTCATTGTACAATTTCCACCCGGAAATATCTAGTAGAAAAACTATTGGCGTTATAAAATGGGGTGATATTTAATCAATATTGTATATGTATAGAGTGTGTCTCTGTTTTCCTGTGTTACATTAGCAAACATATGTTCTCCGGAACATATATAGCCGCTATTACATAATTATTCTATCCATGTACTTCGTATGCGCGTGTCTTATTAAATACGAACGGCCTGTCAGTGGTTCTTCATTCTTTGATCTACTCGGTTTGTGCAGGCCAATTCGTTGACTGCAATGGAATTTCGTACTACTACTACATGCGGTTTTGTAACACCATTAGTTTACTATGTTGCGTCATTCAATATACAAACTGTTTATAGACGAAAGCACCACTTCAGATAAATATTGAGATAAATATTGAATAACTCATAACTTTCTAAATATTTTTCGGGTTATTTGATGTCCAAGAGGAAGACCAATTTATCACCTTGAAAAAATCTTAATAAATGTAATACGTCAACTACCCGTAGGTTCGGTTTCTATTCTATCTACATATTCTATTTCTTATCGTTCGTGTCATAATATCCTTGCAATTATCAATTATTCTTCAACCATGAATGAACTGCGGATGTTTATGCAATTTTTGTAGGCGAATTTTAAGAAAGTGAAAACAAATAAAATCTTATTTTCAGTTTTAGTAGCGTTTGTAGATCTGATATAAATAATAATCGTATAAAATGTTGTGGAATTTTATATTCTAACATTTTTGGCTAAATAAATATATGAAGATCCGCAGTCTAATCATGAATTACCTATAGCATCAATTTGTTTGCATACTTTCGAACCTATTTCTTTGAGATCAACGTGGATCCTCTTACTGAGCACGATATAAATAATGGTTTGAACTGGCTAGTAGAAAATGAAAATTTAGCTGAAACGCTTTTGGGTCAGAATAGTACCGAGTCCTAGGGCTAACAGAAATGTACAGAAAATATTTATCGACTACCCTTTTATTTGAGATTGAATTGGGGAAAAAATCGACTTTTTTCGCGTTTGAACCACTGTATACATAGCAGTTTGATACGGGGCGAGTCGATCGAAAACGCGTCTACTGTCAAACTCGCATGATCTCCTACTCACGGCGCGTATATTTCCGCGTGTGTACGTCTGTATAGAGACGCGTGTGCCGGATACGGTGCGGCGTGAGCCGGGTTGCGCGATGAATTACGACCGCTGGGCCGACCGAGCTAGCTGCACCACTAAAATCCCGACTGATATATTATTACGTATTATTGCTCCTGTTCGGTTATTTATACCCATATAACATAATGCCACGCGAGATTCCGGGAAGTCGACGATACGTTACCGCGCGTTCGGTTCCCCCGGGATCAGGACCTCATTTTCCGCATCGGTCATAACTTAGGAACCGAAGTTCGCGGCTGCCGAATATTAGCGATGTCGAGAGGAACTATCGCCTTTTTCTTCTTTCCTACTTCAGTTGTAAGACACTTTGTTTGTTTATCGGTGACGATAAATAATCGACGATTAAACCTCCGCACTCGAGTGGCGACTCAGAGTCGGCATTCAAAATTGCTGTAGCATTATTCAAAATGTTGCTTACGTTATTAAATACGTTGCTATATAATCAATTACTAAACATTTAAATATTTTATGAGGTATTATATCAATTATATGTCCATAAAATGAAGAAAAAAATTATTCTAGGTTGGAAGAAGTGTTTAATTTTCACGTTAAAATAGCTCCGAGTGCAAATGGTTAAAATTCGGCAGAAGAGACATTTGTAATATGAAGGTATAAGTATTAATAGAGTTCTTAATTAATTAGGTTATTAACCAAATATTAGGTTGATACAAAAATAATTGCAACTTTTCTTTTTTATTTTAAAGATACACACGCTGTTCATCCTAATGATTTTTTATTGAGGCATTTAGGCCAATCTGACAAAAAAATGTTGCGAATAGAACTTATAGAGAACTCATATAGAACTTTGGATGACCTTGAGCTCTGATTCATTAGTTATACTCTACCGAACCTTCTTCGCTTATAATTACAACTGAATTGCTTACGCGTTGACTCAATAATAAGATCAACAACTTTTTGTGGGTTACAATATATGAATATATAGTGTACTAGTCAATTTTTCGTTAAATTTATGGTTTCGTTCGAAACATTGTCATAAAAAATAAAGTGCACTTAATTCAATCTCAATATATTCTGAACGATCTATGAAATCATAGTCTACAGTGTTTTTGTTGTTGCACTCGATGCACAAGGTCGCCATGCATTTAATGTAAGTTTTTTTTAATTCGCTATAATTGCATTTCTTTCAAATGTTTGTGACATATTCTAACTGCGACCGTAAACTTCATATACATATAGAAATGTGTTCAATAAAAAATTGTTTGCAGATCCATGACTAGACAGCGGATCTTTATGCAAAATAAAAATTTAAAATAATATAACAGTATCTTTAAATTTTTCCAATATTATTACCGTTTTAAATTGCATCCATCAATTTGTGCCATAAATGCATAAAATCCGCTGTCTATTCATGACACAATAATATTACTGGTGTAAGGTACATTTTTAAATGAAACTGATTCTAAGACGGTTAAACAAATAAGCGATTCAGATTGTTGTTACCTTTTTTCTATTTAACTACTGTGATACAAAATTCCTTGGCAAATGTTAATTAGCAATTACGAATACTATATATATTTCTTTTAGACTACAATATCAACTGTAAATCAACAACATTGTAAAAATCAAATATTTGGAAAAACTTAGAAAATAAAAAAATTTCTAAATCTTCGTGAAAAAAGTAATTGCTTCTTAATGATATTAATATGAAATAGTTCTGCATCGATTGTGGTAAGCAGAGGTGAAATAAAAATTCATCTTATCCCAACAATCAATAACAATAGGCTTAGATTTTTCTAATCTTTTACTGTTTTATATTTTATCAATTTTTCCATAAATGTTTAAAAATCCACAGTCTGCTCATAATGACATTTGTACCATACAATCTTATTTTGTTGCAAATGAAATGCATTTCCAAGATAATGATATTCTTCCTTGCGGTTATACAACTTTATTCTGTGTTTTATTTTGATTTTTTCATGCAATACTATTACTAACATGGTGTACCACTAGTTACACAACAACCTATGCAAGAACTGTATCAATTTTGAAAGATTTATTACATTCCTGATTACTTCTTCTAAGAGTACATACAACAGATTAAAAAAAACTTGCAAAAAAGGGCTTATGCAATTGCAAAAGAAAAGCCATACTACTCGCAGGATGCCTGCCTGGGTTAATGTAATTTTCTTTTTTCCTTTATCGACATGAAACTGTATTAGAGATATAATAGGTCTTATTGAATCGTATTTTTTCTGACGTTTTGCAAAACTGATAGTATTTTATACATTCTAGCACATAACGTAATAATAAAATACATCAAATTACATATGTGTATTAAAAGTAATAACAAAACAATATTTTTTGCAAAAACAATATTTAATACAATATAATAGAACGTATATACAGAAGATTTCAAGAAATGCCCATACTGGTGTTATTCTGTAGGTGGACGCCTCAAGGACTGATGAATGTCAAATTTTATTTTCTAAATGGAACCGTATATTTTCTTATGCGCCAGTCGACGCAGCTTCTCATTCTCTAAAAAAAAGTATTCACCTATGTATGTCGATACATGATTAGTATAAAAGTTATTTTAATATAAATATAGTAATTTTTCTAACACGTCAAACGATCTCATTTGGTTCAATTTTAAGAAAATTCAACGACTTTCAAGTATGATTGCCACTGTTTACGTTGTAATAAAGGATATCGAAAGTTGTTCAAGAATCGGAAATACAGCGAACGTTTCGTCCAAACCAGTGTCGTATCAATGTGTGACCCACTAACAATAAACCTACCGAGCACTAAACGCGATAAAAATGTTTTAGCTTACAAAAATGACAAGGCTTGTTTAGATTTTGTGCAATTTTTAACACGATACGTGCCTGGATAAAGAAATTTATCGAATCAATTTCCACGTAAGCAACTTTATAATTTCAACAATTGTAAAATGATAAATATAAAACCGCTCATTCGACCAGCAGTGATTAGTGTTAAAAGGCATAAATAAATAATCCGTGTTGTCGGCGCTACAGGTTCAATCCACTGTTAACCTTTAAGCAGTTTTACAATTAAATGTTTCCCAACGTTTCGATCTTATTGTGGATCAAGAGAGAAATTTTACGTCTGTAAAGTGTCGTATGATTTAGTATAAATTTAATAATCCAGTATTGCCAATTGACTTGAACTTACTTGCTTAATTAAACTAATTCTATATATTCATTGTTGGTAAAAATTTTTTTTTTAAGTACATGTTTACATGTTAAAAGGCATATTCGGATAATTCCTGGATAACGAATTCAAAGCGAGATGGTGGTTTTCTCGGGTGGGGGGGGGGAGTAGGGGGAACGGAACGAATTTGATCGAGAAGTAAAGATCGTATCATCGAGAGCAGCAAGGGGCAGATGCGTCGAGGATTTCGTAGGAGGCCGGGGAACGCACACGTCGATCCCGCGGTTTTTATGAGGAGAGGATCTCCGGCGTTACGACTCAAGATCTTCAAATATTTACTCGAAACGCGGACGTCCTTCCGTCGTCGAGTAGCGGCCCGATAAACGTTGAGGCCTGGCCGCCTCCAAGACGACTTCTGGGTTTGTTTTGTGACTTCGTTTTAACCGCACGTGCTACGGAATTTCGTCATCTGGCATCGGGCTGCCGCGTCCTTTTTCCCGAAGAATGGCTCGGCTTCTTGCCCGGGACTGCGGGGTGTCTTTATCGTCGACATCGCGAAAACTTCTGCTCCGTACGAAACTAATTTTTGTCAGTGCCCTTCGGAATCCCTGCCCCAGCGCCGGCCTTGACAGGATACCTGACGGCTCCCGGCCCTATGATGATTGACAACCGACGACGGGGATCAGTCCGACAGTTGCGTTGAATCGCTTGGTATTAGGTGGACCGGAAAGTAATGTCGTTTCTTTACATTAAATTCAAACAATTTTTTATTATTAATCAATAATGTTTCATCCTCGTTATCAACAACTTTTTGCCATCTAATCTGCAAATAAAAAAAAATATTTTTTAATGAAATTAAAAATAATAAATAAATGTACGGACGTCTAATTCACTTGGATAAACATCGCAAATATTTTTGGAAGCAACTGTTGCATTACTACCCTTGTGAAACTGAAAAAGCATACAATGTCGGATATGTACCTCTTCTGGTATTTGGTTGAAAAGTTCACCCAAAACAGCAAAAAATATTTAAGATTTAATTATTTCCAAGAAAACAAGTCATTTTAATTTAAAAATGTTTTGGCACGACTTTGTAGTACACATTGAGTTAATAAATAATAAGTAAATATTGACATGCGCAGAAACGACATTACTTTCCGGTCCACTGTATTGATACATCAACACACTGCGGATCTTTACGCATTTATGGCGTATGCACATTTTCAAAAAATATTAGAATACGATGTACAATATATATAGATAGAATTTGGTACGATTTTTATTAATTTTGTATCTACAAAGGCTATTGTCACTGAAAATACGAATCTATTTCACACCACTTTCTTAAAATTGGTGTACAAAAATGAAAAATTGCATGGACATTCGCAATCTAGTCATCAATATTAATATTTTTCACTTCCGTGTTCTCGGACTAAGTCAGAATGACGGTTCCTAATATTTTTAATTTACGATTGTCGAGGTTGTAGAGATTGAGAATTTATTTCTATAGATTACTTAATTTTACATGTGCGGACACGTAATAATACTAAAAATTGTTGACTGTCTTTCGGTTAAACAACTCTCACGTACATGTCCGCCCTTTGGAACTAACATTTCAGCTCATTGTTGTTTCATGAATTCTTTGATATCCAATCCGTCCTCTTCATTGAAAGTCAAACCTTGAAATTATACAGTACATATAGAATTTAAAATATGTACAATTGTCAGAATTGTACGAGGAAAAGATTCCAATAAGAAATGATTTGTATTAACAATAACATAGGACGTCTATTAATTACTAAACTGTGGATATTAATTCTATTGTGGAATTACTATGGTTATTAGTAATAAAAATTTGTTGCGCTGTTTACAAGAAACAGGAGTCACGAAGAAATTTCTGCATTTTTTGATAGTTTGAAAAAGTTGAAAATTGTATATCGAATAAATAAATTCTTTCAATCCTTCTTCCGTTATAAATTGCATCTCATCACTTTTGTCATAAGTGCAATAGGTACAATTTAAACCAGTAGACTGATTAAAAGAATTTAAGAACATTCGTGTATTATTTTTCGATATAATAAAAGAATTGAAGAAAGAAATTTTTGTTTGTTGTTTGAAAATCCTGTTTCTTACAATTGGTATAATAATTTTTATTTTCCATAAAAAGCCGCATTTTACGGTACATGTTGCCTTATAAAAATAACAAGTTTAAAATTTGAACTTTGTGCGTTTCATATTACAATGTCTGCTCTATTGAATACATTTATTTAGTCATTTATCACGAAAGCATCTTTATAATTTTAATAATTTATCCCGTGGTGGTAGGTTTAGGGTTAAAAAGCAATTGTAATTATGATTGTATTCACGAACACAAAAGTACATAAATGAGATTAGAAGCTACTAACTGATTTCGCCGCACTGATTTCCTCAAGGAAAAACAATTCTGTGGAGGTGCGCGCGTTCTTCCTCGAGTATCATAAATAAATGATCGGCATTGTATTAACGTGGCCTTTCAGCGCTTCGGAAGCATGTAAATTTTGGAACGTCGTCCATTGAAATGTTCGGCGAGGCGGTTCCCGTCGGCGGAATTATTAAATTGAAGACTAAACTCCGCCACGGCAGAAAAAGTGAATTAATTTGGCACGTAATCGCTTTCTGCAATTCAAAGACGTTTCATGATGAATAATGATAATCCCTGGTCGGCGCTTCGTGAACTATTTAAGCGTCTCGAAGTGGAATCTAATTCTACCCGGCCACAATTTGCATTAACTACGCCCGGCCGTAACATTGTTCTCATTTCCCCGGGAACGCATAATTTATACATCGGCTATTTTTGAGCGCCCGTGTCGCAGACCCGTGTCGATGAACTTATTCCTAGTCCAACGGTGGAAGGAGATTCAACCGAGAGAAATTCATCGTGTAACGAGCTTCCTCTTTTTTTTCGGCCAGACTTACAACGCTTTTTACCGGTCGCCTACAATCAGAATACTTAACAACGTTACCATAAATTAACATGTACAGTGTAATCTTACACGAACTTGATTATGCGAACGTAGCGCCACCTATCAACTTAATGTCTCCAGAATTTTCAATGTATGTAATCAATTTATATGTACATCCGTGTAATGCAAGCTATTATTATTATAAAACTAATTTTTATACAACTACAACGTTTTCTATAATAATGTTAAAAATCATTTCGAATATATCATAACCGAGGATTGGTGTGGATATGGGAGAATAATCCGTTTGTAGATCATTCCAACGCTGACCGTTTTCCATGACATTTTTCGAATATAGATCATTCATATAGATCCGTACATCTGTTTTTTAAATTTTCAATATAAGTATTAAAAAGTTGTGGAAAAAATCTTTTGGTATTGTCTCTATGATTCTGACCAATTGCAATTTTCTCAAAATTCCTTCCTATCGTGTAGTAAACTAATTGCTCTAACTTGAAAAAAAATTCATATGGTGCAATATTAAAAAAATGATCGTCCTTAAACAAAAAATGAAATTATTCACATTGATTACACCAAAATTCAATTTCCTTGTTTATAATTTCAATGTCCATAAATCAGACGATTAGTGAAATGAGGCGATGTCAAATAAACATTAGAACCAAAATATCGTTTGAGCTTCCGAAAACTTGTTTTACATTTTAAAATCACTATCATCGTTAGAAAGAAAAGTTAGAAAAAAAAGTTACAAGACCGAACAAATTCTTTTATTATATTAACATATTATACTATTTTATAAAATACCTTTTATTTTCATGAATAAAATAGACATTTTCAAAAAGCAATGAGTTATGAATTTTGTGAGTTACTAAATTAACATACATATACATCTAACCATGTGACTAAAATTTGTTACCGCCAATCACCAAATTGAAAATACTTTGTAATAATCAAATGACTCTAGCTCCTTCAAATCGAAGTTAATGAAAATAATCCATGAGAACTAACACGTTTGCTACTACATACTATTTATTGAAAATGTTTCATTAAATGCAACGCAGCTCCTTTACGAAACATTAAAACAATCTAATAAAAGAAAGTCATGATGTCTCCAAATATTATGTTATGTACTACGACAAGATATCTAATCTTATCTAATATATAAAATATCTAATGTTATCTAAACAAACTGTATAAAATCTGTATAAACAATCTGTAAGTACATTGCAAAATTGTAAACGTTACATATGTGTGACGGTGGTAGCAAACGTATTAACGAAAGATGAAATCATATCTTATAAAAATATAAGAAGGAACAGGAATTAAAAAATGTAAAAATAACAGAAGTTTAAAAAATATAATAAAAAACAGAAATTTAAAAAATATAATAAAGAACCGATATTTTAAAAAATAAGAAAGAACAGAAATTAAAAGATATAAAAAAGTACAGAAATTTAAAAAATATAGTAAAGAACTGAAATTAAAAAATATAAAAAAAGAAGGGAAATTAAAAAATATAAAAAAGAACAGAAACTAAAAAATATGAGGAAGAGCAGCAAAATCAACGGAGAAAAAGATGCCCATCAGATATCTGTAAAGAAAAAGAAAGATGACTCGACGAATCCGTTCCGCTGTTAGCGATAAAAAGAATAGTTCTGCGTAATCTACAGGGGTTTTGTTTGGCCGAACGTGCACGTCGATACCCATTGCAATTAATGCCTCGTTCTTTACGAGTGCCAAGAAGCAGAAAATGCCCGGCACCGGCTTCGAACATTTTTTCTTGGCGGTCAACCCCCTTCGAGCCCACCAGTCTGGAATATTTACATCGGTATATTTAGTCTGACGCCCACGTTCATAACAGTTTATGTCCGCTATCTCCGCGCTTTTGTCACGAGGAAAAAAGTGCACGCGCGAACCGAGCGACACTGACAAAAGCACTGTTAACTTCAGTCTCGTAACTCAAACGTGCCTCGAAAAGGAAGAACGCTGCTTTCTTCGATAACAACGTTAAACCCCTTTCACATACGATTTCAACGAGCCTCGATGTGAACGCAGTTTACTGTTTTTTTAACATTGTATTTGCGTAAAATTGTCGGAGTACTTTTGTAGAAATTCAATTTAGCAAATAATAACATAGTAATGAGTAATACAATGGTATTGATAAATTATATTCTACGCCAAATGGTACGATGACGTGAAGCACGTGACGAATCAGAAACGCTCGCAACAAAAAAGAAGCACGAATTTTCAGATTTCTGTGAATGACATATCGAAAATGAGTAATGTGGGTTCGTAAAAGATAATAACCACCATTCGTGGGTTATCACTATATATTTATTTAGCTCAAATATTACAACAGCCCTGTAACCTTGTTTGCCATGCGCGACACCTTCTATGTTACGTTCTCTTGATCATATGGATCGATAACTGATTCTCTCATCGTGCGGACATTTGTTCTAATCTTACTTTCTGTTTCTGGTTACTGTAGAATGTTTAATTTGATCGGTTGGTGTTGCAAAATGCAACGAAAAGAATTGCGAACAAAAAAGAAGTTCTAATTCAATTTACGAATTAGTAAATAGCCAAATAATCCTGTCAATAATTCCTTTATGATCCATTACCTTCAGTACTTAGGCTTATTTTCAATAATTCTGTGACTATTTACATTGCGGTCTGTTACGCAAAATGAGAATTGTCTGCATTAATTGCAAGATGCAAAAACAACATTGACATTTATTTCTCGTTTTCTGCTAATTTTAACGAGCTGAAAATGATGTAGCAGTATATTTACATTTTTTAATGTTTTTACTGTTTTACATTTGATTTACTCTTTTTTTTATTATAAATTTCAATACGAACATAGAATAACGTTCTAGATAGGAGATATTAAACATTTCTTTAATTCTTTCAATTCCTGGGATAATTATTAGGTGTACAAATGAATCACTCTCATACTTAATCCTCCGACAACGGTGCCCGGGTTCATTTCGACCCATGAATGAATATTAGATTAAAAACAACTAGACTAACGAGTCTACAAGAACTGCCTTCA
This sequence comes from Lasioglossum leucozonium, assembly GCA_028454225.1. Classification (NCBI taxonomy): domain Eukaryota; kingdom Metazoa; phylum Arthropoda; class Insecta; order Hymenoptera; family Halictidae; genus Lasioglossum; species Lasioglossum leucozonium. The sequence goes on along the minus strand of CM052205.1, from coordinate 15,040,387 downwards.
AAACCATGTTTAAAAAATTTCTAAATAGACTCATATAAATAGCTGTTATTAGCGCAGTTAAAAAAATCCCATAAAATGTCTAAAGAAGTGGGAAAATTTGGGGAAATATTAAAATATACAGATAAATCTCTCTCTCTCTCTCTCTTTATTGCCCTCGTTGAATGCGAAGAGGGCGCACCGAAACAATACAAAATATTGTTAAAAAATTTGTTAATATTTTGCTTTTCTATACCCGCGTGAGATCTTTTTGTCTCGGTGTACAGTTCGATAATGATTCGAAAATTCTCGAGATTGTACGGTGCTAGGTGGCTACCTATCCTGGGTAGCGCAAGCCACTGATAGCGCAAAGGGGTTAGTACGAGCCGTGAGCAACTGTTAGAAACAAATAAGCGCAATTCCAGTGCGTTGCACGACGTACAACACCAGTCCGTGACCGGCATACGTACACCCGCAATTATCAGGCTTTGCTCACTGTTTTATTCCATGGGAACCGCGTCACGTACATCCGCATCGTGTTACGTATCGCCGTCGGCCCGGTCCGAAAGCGTCATTAGAGGTGATCATAAACTCATAAGAATAACCGAGACGCGGCACCGAGACTAAATAATTAAAGAGAAAATGAATGGCTCACATTCGCCGGCTTTTCCCTTTCTAGAAACTACTTTGGAGCTTCGAGCGGCGCGGCGCGGCGCGGCGCACCGCGTTGCAAGAAACTGCAGTTTTCGTTCGTTCTCTCCTTTTTCAGAATTAGCTCGGCTTCCGGTGTTATTATGCCCCTTTTCAGAAACTTGAATCTCTTTTTTTGAAAACCGCGCGAACGTGACGTCGCGTTAACGAGTCCAGTCATCTCTCTGTGTTCTAGCTTCTGTACGTAAAAATAGGCTGCCGCGTAGCCGGACTTACTGTTTATGCGCTAAACAGCCGGATAATCGCCGGACAAAAGGGTCGCCAAGTATACTAATTCTATCCTGACTATACTTTACCGTGTTTCCACGTGTGCTCTACGCTGACATTTCGCTACTAACCCTGACTGAACATATTCGGTCAAAATCGTAAATAAACGGATTTTACGAATAGTCTTTATGAAACACACAAATTTTCAAGATAAAATATAAAAATATTAATTGTTGTACAGATTGTAACTGCTTGTTCATGTTTAGGCAGCGGAGCTTTATGCAAAATAAAACTTGTCTATCTGAATTGCAACAATATTATTATAATATTATATAAAAAATATTAGAACAATTTAAAAATACTGTTATATTATTTTCAACCTATTACACATACTAAGACAGAAAAATAAATTTCTATTTCTCTCCAGTTTGTTGCAATTCGGGTACACAACGTTTATTTTGCATAAATGTCCGCTGTGTAATTGTTAAACCGCAAATCTTTGTGTAACGTAAAAATCGTTTGCATTTGTGCGGAACAGAGAAACCAAACAGAAGTTTCATCTTTTCTTTGGTAGTTTTATTAATCGATAGAACCGTTTCAAGTTATACCGAATTATGACTAATAATTTGTTCGAGTACATGTTACCAGTGCATTCTCATTTCTAAAATATTCGAAGCAGCGAATGAAATGATTAGCTGAGCAAAAGGAACGATAAATAATTTCGAGTGAGGCTCTTCATTCTGAAGAACACGAGGCGCTGTCAGTAAGATCAGAAGTTCCCTGAGAGATATGCACCGGACACTGATAACGCAATTATACGATGGTTGCACGGCAATTTTTCCGCTGGTCGAATCTCTACACGATCTCTCCATTGAATGGAAATCTCGAACAGGTTTATCTCGGAAAAAGCGCGCTGCGCTCTCCTGAGCCCCTCCTATCGGCTCGCCGCTTAGCCTCTAAAATGGAAAAAGGGTAACAAGTGGTTCAGCACTAGTGCAGAGGTCGCAAAAAACTTTTTTAATGCTCTCTCTCTCTCTCTCTCTCTCTCTCTTTTTCTCTCTCTCACTCCGGGGTAGAACAACTGTTAATTAATTTGAACCGCAATTTCAATATACCTAATTGCCCATCAGTCCTTTGTTTTTGCGTTTTTACACGGAATATTTTTGTGCAAAATGAACATTCCAAAAGAGCCAAGTAAACGTTTATTTCTTCCGTTAATAATTGCAATGAGTCGAAAATATTAAGTTGCAAATCGTGCCCAATTTGAAGTCAGAGCACATTAAAAATGCTCATGATTTTGAAATTACATCATAAAGCGCTTGATTTTGAAATCACAGGTTTGTTAATATACAATAGAATGTTATACTTAATGATTAATATACTCTTTTCTATAAATGTTTCTCACTCTTGCAATCATTCGATAGTATATATCGGTATTCTTAAATTCTCCTAATCTTTCTACTGTTTTAGAAATAATTGATATTATTCATTTTTGTCATAAATGCATAAATTCCGCAGTCTAGTCATTGTGGTTTAATACATCACGACGAAAGGAAACGAAAATGGATTATTTTTACCAAATTATTTACAAATGTGTATGTATTAGATCATTAGCTTGCAGATTTTATGCGTCTAAAATAAATGGACCCCATTTAAAATTGTAAAAAGAATATAAAGTATTGAAGAATATTGATATACTACTTTCAAGTTATGGAAATGATTAGATTGTTTATTTAGATTTATTATTTTCTATAAAAATCTGCATTGGATTTTCATAATCAACAGGAAAGGCTGACAATATTTAGAAATTGATACTTGCTTGACGAAGACAAAGTTAATTTTGGAATGCATACATAATTTTTAAAAAATTTGTTTTCGAATTTATTATAATACTAAGATATCATTCTATCACGAATTTGTATATAGGAGAATAATTCTTTATAAAGTTGTTATAACAGTCGTATTAACATTGAGGTCATTGGCGACCACACATTTTGGTTCACAATTATAGATACAATTATACGTTAATAATTATAGTGTTTCGTTGACTAATAGTCAGAGGATAGCGTTAGAAAAATTGAAAATCTTGTTTAGATCCGCCGACGGTGAAAATTCGACGTTTTGAATGCGCGTGGAAGTATGTAGTTTCCAGTCTTGAACCAGTTCAGCGATATCCTTATACGATACATACAATGCTTAATCCTTGAAAGCGGTAACGTGGAGACAGGTTAAGCATTCATCGGTTTTCTGTATACCATAACTAGGCAAGCGTTTTGTCTTTCTGATGGAATCATTCTCCTGTTTTAGTACGTACAACATCTTTTGATTCCTTGCCGCCGTTGTTGGTGCAAACAAAATAGAAAACTCGTTGCGATGTTTGTTCAGTAAGTAACTAAATCTCCAGATGTATATACACATAGTATTGAATAAATATTTTCAACCTTTCACAGATAGATCCATGCGGCATCGAATTTTTGTAAAATCGAATAAAATTCAATTTTATGCATTCGTGACCAACACATATACGATAATACAAAAATTGAAGAACATTTCTGTATTACTTCCGACTAATTAAAGTCGATCAAAAAATAATGGTACACCTTTCGCAGAGCAAAGAAATTTTTATTATGTACAAAGTTTCGACTAAAATTTATAGTTTCAGTGATTAGAATTTGTTTGTAATTCGTAATTTCCTAAAAAAAGGAGTTTATATCTATTGTATGCCTATATGTTCTCCAATAGCTGTACATACATCAACGACACCAAAATAGAATTTTAACCTTGTATTGGGGTGCAATCACACCCCCTGCATGTGTTCAGTGGAAAATCTAAAGAAAAAGGTATTTCTGGAATTTTTTTGGTTTTCATGGCGGTAGGCCAAAGATCAAAAAATCTATTTGAATATATAAAAATTGTCTATAAATATAAATAATCAATTTAATCATTTATTTTGGAAATTTTCGTGTACGTTTTTAATGGGGTTACACCCGTATAGGCAGAGTGAAATTTTAGAGGAAATAAATAACATGTTCACTCTGTTCAGAATCTTTATCACGAGTCTACCTCGATATTGTAGAACAAGGGGTTAAACAGTAAAGTGAACGCAGGCATATACGGCTGTACGAAATTATCGAGGGTAAAGTAGTTGTAATTATTGCGAAGGTTAAAAAACATATTTAAAAATGGCACAGTCATTTGTATTGTAACCTGGTGTTACAGTCCAATTTCCATCGCACAGGGAAAAAAAGGAAATCGCATCTGTGTCTAAAATTGCTTACTTAATTAGAGACATTTATCTGATACAGGCCGGTTAATTACAGCAAATTAAACGCGATGTAGCATAACACGATTACATCCACCGACATTAATCTGAAAATTATATACGCTGGAGGATATCTAGTTACACGAATGGCGCGCGCGTTCGCGTGAAATAAAATAATCTGCGAAAAAACCAGCACGAGCCCTACGAAACATTGCATACCAGAAAACCGCCGCGATCATTCTGTTCCCTTGAAAATGTGGTCGATAATGATCTGCTCCGAAATAACGAAGGAAGTTGGAATACCTCACGGTCGTTCGGATGCGACCGCAAGAAGCTGGCGGAGAGGATCCCCGTGTAAATTAGAGCAAAGCGTGTTACTCAAAAAGTCATCAATTATTAAACCACCATAAGGTCCCGGTGGCAGTTCGTAGAGCGCCATAAAACCATCATGGAAACACTGAAAAAATAAGTCACGAGAGACTAGAGCGGCGGCGTTTCTCGAGGGCTCGCGTCTGCCCCGTGAAAGCAATTCCACGAGAGCACACGCCGAATCTCTCTCGCTATTGATAGAACCCCATAGACAACGGGCGCGGCTGGTTTTTCCTGAAACTTGTAAAAGTTCCACGCACCATCGACTAACCAAAAATAGGCGCGCGCCGCGACCGAAACCGAAGGCCCCGATTTTATTTATGGCCCTGTTACACCCCCGAAATTGAAACAGCCACGCGCCATCCCCCGTTACCCGACTCTTTCCTTTCCCCCACGTGACCCCTCGGTTGACAGTTCACCGTTTATGATGCACCCACTGGTTGGTTCTTCCAACGACTTCTTCCTCTGGAAATTTCACGATTATCTCTCGTTTCTCGAAAAAAGGTCATGTCTACGGTACAGTTTACAAAATTTCAGGAAATTTTTATTCACTAAAATGTTGCAATTCCTTGAAAAATCCTCAGGTCATTTCAAGTAACTTTTTCCTTTGCGAAAATGTTCTTCGTGGCTTGGAGGGGAGTCACTGAGATGTTATTAACGAAAAACACGGAGGCGCTGGTATTGGCCGAGCTGACAATGAGATCCGTCCGCAGTAGCCGCGCTCTGATTGGCTTGTGTTTCTTCTCAACCGCGGGGAGGATTTTCGCAAAGCAAAAAGTCTCTTCAAACGACCTCGCCTCTTTCAAGGAAGTACATTTTTGGTACACCCTGTATAAAACGTATAAGAAAATGAATTTACTTCCTAATATTCTCGCAATACCCTAAATAATTTTATCAATCAAATTCTTAGTCAGGCGGATTTAGTTTTTTTTCCCATGAAGCATTTTTAACTACTTGTAATATTACTTAATTACGTAGCTCGTTAACTATTTAACGGCGAAAATTTATCACATTTGCTTTGCCCGTTTAATAGCGATTGTCCCATCGGTTTGTTATTATTTTTCAGTAGTCAATTATTTAAGGACAGTAGTCAGCTTCCTTGAGAGTTGTTATAATATTATTATTATTACGATATTTTGATGTTGATAAATAACTAAAACATTCAAAAGACGAGTTAGTTGATAAACATTTCTTTTCAAAATGGGCGAACACAGTGTGAAGTGCTTATTGTTTTTATTTTCTTCATTTTTTTTTTTGTAGGATTCTCTGCGTCCATTAACTTCTTCCCACGCGTTTCAGGGGTTGAATCTTTTCGTTACGTTTCAATTATTTAATACAACGAACACAGTGCTCCGGGATGCTACGGTATTGTACTGTCCTGAAATATTCAGGACGCTAAGAAATCCCGCAGGCAGAACTTCTGGTAGAGAGCGGTCGAAAGTTTTGATGCATCCCTTAGCAGCGGCACTCTGCCCCCGCACTCTAAAGCGTAAACAAGGAGGAATCCCTTAAGCGGGGAACTGCGAGGGGTCACTCATCGCGCGCATGCTTATAAATAACTTTCACCGGTGAAAACTGTTAAAAATAATCGCTCGTAATCGAAAGCAAAACGCAGCCGAGGGAATCCCGGTGGACGGCGGGAGAGGAAGTTACGCGCTGGAAATTCGGGAACAAGGAAAACAGAGACGGGAAGGCAGCTGCTAACCTTCTCACCCTCTTCAGTCACTTTTGAGGATAAACGCGGGGAAATGACGAGAATCCTGGCGTGGTGTGGGCTGTCTATTAGGCGCACTCCTTGAATGTCACGTGGCCACCTCCGAAAATAAGAGCAGCACGAGATGTGCCACCTTGAAACGTAGAAGGCTCGTTTTACTGGTTTCTGCATACAGATATTTTTATGAAACTGTACATTAAAGTTAGAGCAACTTTCTAAAATTTGCGACTTGTCGCTAAAAATCTGAATAAACACGTTCTCGTTATGGTCGCTTTTGTGCTTCGCAGATCTAGCGTTAAACAAATATTTGCGCATCAAGCATTCGCTCAGGCTTCAAATAGAACTTACAAGATATTAAATTTTATGCAACCGTGTACGCTAGCTCAAACTGTTGCACGCTAAAACTGTGATTTATATGTTTATGTCGCCGTTTCTTATGCAGATCTACGTTTCCAAGGTGAGGGAATGTAAAACTGTAGTAAAATAGGATTTGGTGCTAAATTTTGAAGATCTTTACTGAAATTCGTTATTAAAAATTGGAGAGATCTGAAAACAGATTCGTGTGAAATCGTTCTCACTCAAAATCCGATAGTCAACTCAAAAATTTTCAGTGGTTTGTGACACGAACTGTAGCACAAGAATAGGAGCTAAATTCGAGGCGTCCAGAAGGGGTGAAAACATCGCTCGGGTCACTCTGTCCTGTTCCATTCTGATGGTGGTAGTCCGACTACTGGTCGAATTAATAGAAAATTAGATCTGCCGAGAGAAATCTGACGTGAATGAGGTGGTCCGTTTGAAGGGGTTAAAGCGATAAATTCGTCCGACTAATTTATATTAAAGGCATAGCCATAGCGCAAACGTTTGTCCGGTACCCTAGGACCTCTAGAGAGGTATCCGTTTCTAATGACGCGACATTGTGCGGCCGAGCTGTCGAATGTCGCGTGGCGAGACTTTAGCTGCAAGGTAAAACCGGTCAGACTCTCCGAAAATCGTCGAACAACGGAACAGCTGCGGGGGTGTGTGCAGCTGACCATCGGCAGGAAGAAACAAAAAGTGGGGGCGACGTGACGCGAGAGCAGAGCGTTGACCATCGGCTTTGCCGGACTATTGTCGAGACTCGTGCCCATTAGAACCACGCCAATTCCCATTGATAGAGTCCTCCGCTCCTTTTGCCATTACCCCTCTATTATTCGCCGGTAGCTGCTGCCCACTGCTGCTACCTGCGGAATATTTCATAATCGGACGGGAAACAGGACGACTCCCCCTTTTTCGGGACTAATCAACGCCCACGCAAGCTGCGCTCCCGGCTGGAGCATTGTGCGCGTGGCCACACTTTCTCTCTCTCTCTTTCTCTCTCTCTCTCTCTACCCCTCCACCTCTCACTCACTCACTCACTCACTCTCTCTCTCTCTCTCTCTCTCTGGCCTGGACGAGCTTCACAGCCGCCAAGAATTGTTGGGTAATTGCGGAAATCTATTTACAGCCCATTACTTCGACAAGCTGCCGTGGAAATACGCGTTGCACTGTTGTCCGACTATTTTCAGAATCACAAAATCGGTCTTCGATATCGAAACACATGGCCGGCGCGGCGTCGCTCTTCATCGTTTTTCGCCGACACGCCGGCGGGCCGTTTCTACGAGATAGGTGGCATCGAATGGGGAAAATTGTCATACTATGAAATATGGTTAAACCTTGGCCTTTTCGTAAGCTTATACTTGATTGAGATGTATAATGTATGAACAGTTCAATTCCGTTGTAAAAGCTAAGCAGACAGTTTCTCTGTTCAGTTATATGAAATGTTATATTTGTAAAAAATTCAACTCTACACCCTTCGAAAGCATTGAACAATTTAATCATTTGCAGTTAACGACTCTTCTGTAACTGTCACTTAGATGTCAGCATGTTTCAGGTATCGTAGATAGTTTATTTTTTATTTTTGAGCAACAAAAACGTTTTTGCAGAACCTTTTTATTAGAACAGAAATATTCCAGATGGTAAAGTTATTTAGTACACTTTTGAGAGAATTATACTTTGCATAATATTTTATGCAATCGTGAAAAAATGAGCATATGAATTGTAAAATTGTAGAAATATCAGACTAAATAAAAGAAACATCTAAATGTTAATAATTGAAATTTTTTATAATTAAAAAATTATTAAAAAATGGTAATCATTGCAAAAAATATATGAGTGTTCTCAAATTCTTCTGATATTTACTTTTCAAATTTATATTTTACATTTAATGAATATTTTCGATCGACAGTTACTTCTTCTCTTCATAATATGAATAATTAAAAAAATATTATGAGACCTGTTTTAATCACTTTGTTTTCACGCATAACAGAAACAATAATTATTACACCAATGTGTGTTCGAACAAAGAAATTTATTTAACAATTTCCACTGGAAATATCTTCGTAATTTCAGTAATTATTAAATAATAAATATTAAAAATGATATTAAATGATGCTTATAACTGCTCGATAATCGTGTTTTTAGAGAAATTCTATCAAAGAAAGGGTGCAAATGCGAAATCTGAGATCGTGGTAATGTTTGTTAGGGTGGAATTGGGGTTACGATAACGCGTGAAATGATTAAGCCGCTTTGAAGGTTGTTCGTACAGAAAGCGCCATATCTGCAGTGGGATATTTGACGGCGACGACTCAATCGAATATTTCAGGTATCACGGTTCTCGTGTCTAACAGCTTTTCGAGCGTAGTCCGTGCGTCGGGAGAATTAATCACACCTACGTGGAAGGGTTGGTCATCGCGTGGTTCGGGGAAGGGGGAACTGTACGGAGACAGATAGCTCGGGAGTTTCTCTTAGACCGCATCAACCCCTTGCATAATATCTGACTTGAATATCAGGTAGCTCGGAGTTAATTTTTAGAAACTTCCTTCAGCGTCCGCCCGAGCAGATATAAAGTGTCTACCGTGCATTTCGGTATTTATTTGTTAAGCCTGTTTGTTCGTGTGCATAAAACACGCGGTCTCGCTTGCCTCAAAGGGGTTCAATTAAAAACTCCTTGCAACAACAGTGCTTCCCGAAATGTGAGTCAGGGTTGAATAACTGGTCAACTTCAGAGTTAATATACAACATTTGTTGCATATTAAGGTGTTATGAAGACTACTTAATTAAATTTTATAATCATATATGCAACATCTTTTTGGAAAAAATTAATGGGGCTTTATTATACGAACCTTGAAGATGAAAATATTTTCTTATTTTATAAAATGGTGATGCAGCTCATTTCACAATTTCTCATCGAATTTATTGAAAATTCGAAGCAGATACTCTTCAATTTCTGTATCATCCAAAACAGTATTATATTTTAATAGTTAAACTTAGATTAAAATCGACATTTTTCTACAAATATTTCTATTCAGATGGTCACTATTTTAGAACATTGAGCAGCAAAATAATATATACTGAATTTATTAATTCTGATGATTGGGGATTATAAACATTTCCAAATATTTTAAGTAACCTGTCACACCAACAATTTGGCCTCGTTTAGATCTACATACAAAATATATTTTATGTTTTATAAAAAACATTAAAAAATCTTAGAAATTGAGCGGTAAGTTAATTTTCTTTTTACCGTACTCACAAATTCCTTGTTTCAGTAACGGCAAAATTGTGAATGTTTCTTAACAAACTGTCGTTAAAATATATTTCTAGTAGAAATATCTCGAGACGTCGAATATGCATAGTTATTTATACATAGTGGTTGTAAAATAAATCAGTCAAACTCCGAAGGACATTCCATATTTTATTAAATACTACATTTTACCAACGTCGAACCACTCGAGTCAATTTTACTAATTGTTTTTTTTTTCGACGTTTCGTAGATTTACTTTACGGACCGATATAGCAATGGGTGACGAAAATTACACAGTCGAGGATTCCGTTCGCTTGACCTTAAAAATGATCTCGCAAATAGTTCGACGGCTCGTGAATCATTTAGAAAACTGAGCTCAATGATGGTCAAGAATTCCGTTCACGTGCATTATTCAGTTTTCGAACGGCAAGTTAGACCGAACGGCAATTATCGCGAAGCGGCTAAACGAGTGGCATTAATCGTCGCTCATTGGACATTGCCAATCGAGCGGATAAAACTTGGCCGGGTCAAAGCGTAAATCTTAGTAATGGTGTGAATGCACGCGGCTCTATGAAAGAGCTCCGGAAACCCTGCCGTTAATTCCCCTTTTATTTAATTAAGCGGAAACTCGGGCTAATAATCCTTCGGCGGGACGCACTTCGTCATAATTTCCAAACAAAAACAGATCTTTCCTTACCGGGAGTTTATACTGTTGTGTTTAACATTTGAAAATTTTTGGAACTTAATTTTTGCAATTATTGGAAAAAATTAAGTGAATTAATCGATACCCGGTCTCCTTCCCTTTATTTCTTTCATGTTTCTCACGTGCTCTAAATTCACCGGGGACAGTTGAAATTAAACAATTACAAGTTAAAAGTTTACGATCATCAAGGTGTCAGTTTCAGCTTAATAAAATAATTAAAGGAAGAAAGACATTTTTAATTAGCTCCTGCGTGTTGCGATCGATGCAAACATTTTTTATATTGCATAAAGGTCCGCAGTCTAGCGATAACGAAAGAGAGACATGATTTGCAAGGACATTGCTCAGGCACACGATACGAATGAAACGATCATTTTATGGGGAATGAATGAACAGTTCTCCGCGCAATATTAGCTCGCGGGTACACGCAGGTACGATCGGTTTGATGGAGTACGAGCAGTTTCCGGAAAATATCGATTGGCTGGACGGTCAGATATTTTAAACGAGTGGCAATTTTTCGCTAGAAACACCGGGCGACCGGTTTTTCAATCCTTTACTCTACTTTCCCGATACGCACGCCATTAGACCGTATAATGAGTCGATCTGAGCAGCGAGCAAGGCCAGTTAATTACCGAGTATCGGTGTAAAATCGTCGGATCGTCCCGGCCGATCATTTCGCGAAGCTGGAGGAACGGCCTCTGGTCGAGGAGGGACATTCGTATGCATACGCGAGTCACAATCTTAGCGGTGCACCTCGTAAATAACGGGCCAATAAGAAAAGAGAACCGATCCTCCGGGGTTTTGCTTTTACTTTCGCCAGTCTATTATAGCGGCAAGAGCGCATTAGTGACGGCAGATTGACCCGTTGGTCAAACGCCGTTTAAATTGCGCCGAGAACAATGTTCGCATGCATCGCCACGCAATGATTCTTTCCCCGAGGGATTATACCACCGGCGCACCGGGCCGGATGAAGATTAGGCCAGCTAAATGGTTCGGCTATAGGTCTGCGTGACTGATCGGCACATAGGAAATCTCCTTAACTCCTCCGGTCAAGTTCAAGTCTGCGATTAGGATACCGTCCTCGTGACTCCGGTTCGCAGACTTTTTCGTCGTATGGCTGATCGAACGGTTCATTTTATTAGCACGAACAATGAAACTGTTCAAACGCGATCCTTAAGATCATTATTTCCTTGCTGATCGAAACAGTCGCGCCATTTCGTTCAACGATCCCCTGTCCTATCGGGAACGATGGAGCTTAATTAGAGACAATCCACCTGAACATTCAGCTTCTTTACTGCACAGCCTTCATCGCACCAGCCGTGTCATAAAACTTATTATACGAGTATTAGCGCCGGGCAGGTTCGCCACTGCCAAAACTAAACTTAACCCAGCTGTGACCGATGTGCGATGCGGATTAGTAGCTGCGTTGAAGTAGCTGAGATTGGATTGTCGAGCTCCCTCGATGCGAGAGGAAGAATTTGTAGAGTGATTTTAAGAAACGTTTTTTCTTTTTTTAATGATTTTCAAGCCTGTCCGGATCAGGTGGAGTGAAATTAACCTCAGAGGACTTGAAACTGCTATTTTGAAGTGTACTAATGTTCGTGGTTTTAATGTCGTCCAATTTTCAAAGATAAATCAAGGTTTTATTTGCGTCTAATCTTACGGTCAAATCTACGAAACACGATTTTAAATGATACATTTGCAAGGCGTGACTTTCATTCACCTGGTTCGGAGAGAGTTAAACTACCAGTTAGTCTTGTCGACAAGTTGACTGCGGCCCGACCAATACTGTAACCTATATGTTTTTTTAACTTTTGACAACATTGGATTTCTTAAGATTAATATTATAAATACATACGTGTGTTGGATAGATCGATCTATTTAGAGACTGATTTTCGAGAGTTGAGACCCGATGTGCATAGTGGCTCATGGACAATAGGTCTCAACTTTCGAAAATCATGTAATATGTATAATTAATTAACTGCAATATTAATAAAAAAATGTGTTTCTTCTTTATTTCGAGTTTTTTTTTATTGCGACTCCGGAATTAATTTATAATGCTTAATGAGGCCCTTCGTAGTAAACGAGTTTAAGGTGCCTGACCTGAAGTATACCTAGTAAATCTTCGCGATGTCTTCGAAGTATCTTAGTGGGAGGGAACTCCATTGCTGTGATAATTTCATATGATCGCAATATAATATACTATATTTATACTAGACTGTGGACAGGTTGTATAATATATGTATAAATGTATATCATAATCGCACAGTATTCCGAGATGACGTCACCTGGTTAATACGAACGATGTCCATCGATTGGCCAGGTCAGCCCGGCCGGTGTTGAAACGGACTAACTCATACGTTCCCCCCCGGCCTGTTCCCGATATCTAATGGTTTTTTAAGCGTCTCTGTTACACGGTGCCCCGGGGTTCTTTCTATAGAAGACATTTCTGATCCGACAATACTTAGGGAGTACACCCCGCCGCGTCGAAGCCCACCAAAAGGCAAACCGCCAAGAAACTCGACCAGCCGCGATTACAAATAACGATAAATTCCCGGGGCCGAGCAGCGGTAACATTAAAACCCTCTCACACTCCGTGTTGCGCCCGTGAATTGGTGTACCTGGCTGTCCCACGGGGAACTTCGCGCGAGGAACGATCATGATTCCGCTCGGACGAGATAAGGGTTTCGCGTATGACATGCCCGGACTGCCCCCACCTCCTCCGGGCGAAACCCGAGGCAACTTCTACTTCTAGATTGGAATCCATAGCGACCTGTAGCGCAGCGGAGCTCCTCGGACTCGCGAGCATCGATCGGCCTTCTTTATTCATTTGCAAACGAATAAATAACCGTGCACACCGAGGGACGGTGTACGGGCCGCTCGATAAGATAGAGTCCTGTAAATCTGTTGGTTACTTAACAGGTCGCCGAACGATCTTCAGCCCCCCCGCTTCAACTCGTGTCCGCCCCTCCCCACCCCCGTCCGCGTTCGCTATGGTTCTTTATTACTTCATGCCCCGGCGGACGGTGTTTTTGTTTCCGAGTTCCCTTCGCTCGAAGATAACAAAGCCCGGACACGGTTAACGCGTTACTGATCGCCTAGCAAACACGCGGATCGCAATAAGTCCTGCCCAGGGAATCGCACGATGAAAATGTTCGACACCTCCGGCGCTGGGGAAAGGGCGAACCGTGAAAAACTGCGGATCGCCAACACCGAGATCAGCCAGCCTCATCCACACGGTACATCGCTGGTACCCCCTGATAAGTCTTTCATTCTCCGGTACTCAATGAAGCTTTCGACTACGCCGTGCCGTGCCGTGCCGTGCCGTGCCTTGCCGCTCCTTTCATGCATGCGGTGTTTCTCTGGTTTATGGATTTTTTCTTCTTCTCTCGATAGCAAAATATTATACCAGCCAAATTGTCACCACCCGGCTGGACCTAATTTCGAGATCGTAGTTAATTAGCATCACTAGTAAACCAGACTCGTAGTACGGTTGTTGCATATGAAACATCCGATTCTCCGAATGCAAATGTTGTTAAACGTGTAGTGCTAATCCTTAAAATCTTCAATTTTAATTCAGATCTTTAATTTTAATTAGATATCAATTATATTTCAATATTATTTTCATATCAATTTTTGCATGGAGCCCGTTTTGCTCAAAATTTATTTCCGAGTCTGTAGCTCATCGTGTTAAGTGTTTTATTGAAAAAAGTATTTCGAAAGACAGTTCCTCGATTAGTACTAATTTTAACCCTTACGTCAATAACCAAAATATCAATAATTATGATAGTTATCAACAAAAATGTTAAAGAAGTTTTAAAGAAAAATTGAGAGTGAATACCCGGGTGCCCGGTTATTGATATAAGGGTTAGGCAATTTATATTAGCAATTACAATGACTATAGCTAGCAAGCATATAGCTGGCAATATACAAATGTCGAATCATATTCAACGCAGGAGTTCCTGTAAATAAAATATGAATCATACGAGGATCCAAAGGGTTATAAACGTACCCTCGTTTCATTTGCCTAAACAAAAGCTCACGCTCGATTGCTACCCTACGACCTCCAAGTCTAAGTCGACTTTCCAAGGAAAACTTACTGTGGTTGCATTCAACGATCGCTTCGAATATGCATACGCTAATACGTCCGTGCAAGCCTCAGAATTGGCAACGTTACACGGAATCCGAAACAATGTAATCGTGACGCAACAATCTTCACCTCCCCTGCTACGATCGAAAGTGATAGGGGCAGGCTACGCAACGCGGAGGATGATCGTAAAAACGAATGATTCTCATTTAACAGTCGACCGGACGAAGGAAGTCGGGACGGAAGCTTCCGAGGCGGATAGCTACTTCTGGTCCGAACAAAACGCTAAAACGCGGAGCCCTGTTCCTCCGCGGTGCGGCGCGGCGCGGCACGGCGGCAGGACTCTCGTAACAGCAACGGGAGAGAAAAACGAGCCGAGCGGTCTGTAACTCATCGAGCCGACAGCAGTCACTCGCGAACAAAGAGAGCCCGGTCGCAAAGATCGCGAGCGGGGTGTTGAACGGGTTGGGGGAGGGGGGGGGGGGGCGGGGGGGGAGGGGGGCTCGAGTTGCAAATATGGCAATCGTAATGGAAGGAGACTTCCATCTTGCGCTTTAGTGTCTACCCGGAGATAGATTAACCGTGTGCAACCGCGGCTATGCCTGCCTTGCCACCCCCACCGTTCTCTACACGCCCGTACAAAAGTATAATATGTACTATCGTCTGTCCTTTCCTCTCCTCGCGAGTCTTCCGCCGCCCCTCCACCTGGCCTTCTGCTACCCCCACCACCCGCCACGATCCGTCGCAGTTGTGCCGGAGTGGGGTGGCAGGGGGGCGGAGGGAGAATGGGGGGACGCGGAGGAGGAAAGCCGTGGGGCGGTGGTGGTTCATTACACACAGGCAACGAACACCTTGGCCCGATGAGAAAGTGTGCATCGCACACGCACGCGGCGCAAGCAACCCGCGTATGCAACGAGTAAGAAAGCGTATTAGGTACGCAGGCATGCGATCCTGGCTAAAAGAGGGCGGTCCGAGGAGACAGGTGCGAGCCAATCGCGGCCCGCCACGTGCAATTTCCCTCGGAGTCTCTCTTTCCCCGTTCATTTCTCATTCCTCCTCTATCTCTCCCTGTGCTTTGGCTCTGCGCGCCTTGCCTCCCCGTCTTGCCTCTCCTCTCATTCTTTCACTCTCTCTCTCTCTCTCTCTTGCTCTCTCTCACTCTCTCTCTCTCTCTCTCTCTGTGTGTGTGTGTTCCGCCGCCGCTGCTAACTTATTTAAACGAGACTCGACCCCGTCACTGCGAGTACGAATCCCTTTCGTATTCGGCACCGATGCGCCGTGACTCGAGAGCAACGACCCCCGCAACGATTCTTCCTTCGGCCGCGCGCTGCCTTTTATCGATCGGCCTTCTTTGTCCCGTGACCTTGCACTACACAGGATGCACAAATCCCTGTATCTCTCCTACGACCAACTTCCGGTTTCGCCTATTCATATGTGGACGCCGCGCCGCACGGAAGGACCTCGTGCACACGTCCGGCGCGCGGCCTCCATCGGGCCTAACATCTTCGAAATGGACGACCGTACCACCTCGGCTAACCGGGTCGCGGTTATCCTCGGTCTCGATCGAGACGGTCTCCTCCACGAGAATTTTCGAACTCGAGACACACCTGTTTAACCCTCGCGTAGACAAGAAAAAATTTCTGCATGTATGCGTAAATTTAACTCTCGGATGGCGAGACTCGCGTCCATTTTGATCCAGGGTCGCTCTATTTGGACGTGTTGCTTTTCTGGGCAGTCGCTTGAATCATCGCTTATTTGCATTGGGCTCGATAAAAGGATCAACGTCGATCAAAGAGAACCGAGGAAAAAATATGTAGAACCTCGATTATCCTAACCGGACAGTTAAACATGACTGTACGAATATAATTAGAACTCGGTTTTAATGCTAGATTTTATTTTTATCAATATGTACGATAGTGTTGGATGTCGCGTTAGATTGAGATATTTGGAGCTTGTTGGAATAATAGACTTTGGATATCATCGGTTCGGATAATCGAGGTAAAACAGGACAGTTCGTTTAATAGAACAGTAGCTCAATTAAATTTCTAGCTTAACGTTGCGTTAGAAATGGTAGGGCAAGATGTGGCTGAGCGCAAATGTCTCGAAACAAAAGTTCGAATAATCATGTTCAGATATCTATTCTAATTATTCCTAGATACTTTGAATAATTTTTATCCGTGTCTCGATCACCCCGGGCCTGAATTTGATCGTCTCCCACTTAGTTCGGTGGTCGATCAAGGTGTTCCGCCTTCGCTCAGGATTTGTTGGGATCATTAACTTGCGAGATTCCTTGGATGATTTTCTGGTCGCTTCTACCTGCCGCTGTAAATTGCGAAATCGAGGTGTCCCTTCGCCTCAGCACGGTACGACACGGCTAGGAGTCGTGTCTACCTACGCAGCTCGCACAGTTGCCTATGCACGCTTTATGAAAGTTCGTCAGCGAAGATTAAAAAAGAAGATCTCCGACAGGAAGCGGCTTTTACCTCCTCGGGTTCGTGAAAGTTAGAGGTCTATCGCCCATGTTTCCCAGCGAATTCATAGTTTCGTTCGAGCTGAAATATTTATGCTCCTCGAAGCAGGAAGCAGCAAGCCGGCTCCGGCTGGTTGTGCTGCTCCTCGGGCATGAATTATGTCTTCCGACCCATTTTCACATTGTCGCAAAGCCCGGGGGCTCGTTAACCTTCGCTCGAACAGTGGACTTCTTGAATTTATGATTTACGGTCATATAAATCATCTGGCAGGCAGGACCAAGGTCGCAAGGTTCGACAAAAGTTCGTCGCCTTGTGCCACACGGGTCCCCGGGGCACAGCATGTTGCGCAACCGAATGCCCGTTCGCTTTTGACCTGCAGGAAGTTGCCCCGACCGAGGAAGGGACTGAGATTGTTGTCTCGTGCTTGAACCCCTACTGCAACCACCTGCACCGCTCGACGCGTCATTGGGCGCGTGTCGGGATTCCTTTTTCCAACTTCGCTCGCTGCCCGAATTTTGACGGGCGCCGAAAGAGTTCGGGGATCGAGAAAGTTATGGCACTTTTTCATGGGTTTTGCTTAAGAATTTTTTTGGGAAACGACCGTAAACTGGCCGCCCATTTCTTCTCAGTACTCTCGAGTCACTTGGGACAGACTCTGAACAAAGTGTCCGCTCGCGCGAAATAGGTAGGCACGAACAATGGACTCCTAGCTTTATAGCAGACTGCGGATCTTTTTGCAAAATAGAAATCGTATGTTTTAGAGAAATGGACCAAATTTATTTTTCTGTCTTTTTATTGTTTGATATGACCGATTTTTGCCATAAATCCGCGTGCACTTATAATAAAACTGAGAAGGTGAAAAACAAAGTAACAGCATCAGGAAAATTCAACATTATTGGTATATTATTTACTATCAAAATTATTAAGCGAAGAAGTAACTGATTCAGACAATTTTTATTTCGAATAAATGTCCACAGATAAAGACAAATTCTAGAGAGTATAAGTTTGACGTTGACCGTGTCGGTTTAATTGATGAGAAAATTAGAAAATTCTGTTCTAATCAAAGTACTTGTATGAATCTTTCGTACAAATGACGATAGGGACATCCGAGTCTCGTGACATCGGACGATGACCATCAAATGTTTCAATTCATAACTATCACACATAACTGTATCCTGTTTCTTTACGAGCTATTTTTTACAAAAATATTTTTTCTTGTTAATTAGCCATTCCGCGTAATAGCTTAGTTATCTAGAAGGAAATTAGTATTACGAGCTACGCGTCAAACCAGTCTATTTACATCGCCATAATGTAAATTACAATGATAAAAAGTACGTTCGTATTCGTGACCTATGCTGTGGCCAAATCTATAGTGTAATCTGTATTCTACATTCAAAATATTGATACCGAAACACGCATTGATTCCAATTCGAGTGTTCAACGGAATGGAACTTCTAAAATATAAAAATACTAAATAAAATCTATAATAAAAAGTCTTCGATAATTGTAACAACTACATAAAAAATTATAAATTGTCGCTCTTAAGACAGAAGATGAAAAATTATTTATATATGGGTTGTATAAAGAGATTGAGTTCGGAGTGATCATTGACAATTGTGAAATCAAAATTAACCCTCAGACAACGGTACCTGGGTCTGTTTTGACCCGGGGTATAGAAATTGTCATTCGCTCAATTTATAGCGATCACATTGAACTATTGATAGGTTAACAATGAAAAATCAATGAATAACAATAACAATAAAAAAACTGTTTATACAGATACATACATATGTACATGAAAAGCATTGTTTATTGCGCAGATACATTACTTGGAGTGTAAGGAACAGTAATGCTTTTAGCACGGTACATAATGTTGAAGAAAGGTTCGGAACAGGTCGCGAAGTCATATGAAATAGCAGTGTTTGCGCTCAATAGCAGGTAATCGAATTTAGCCCTATTTTATGCCGCCTATACATAGATAATTCAACGAGACTCTATTTAGTTGGCGAGCTCGACACGCCCAGCCGCTTCTTTGTTCGAGAAACTATACCGCAAAACAATGCTGCTTTGATCACTTACGTAGGGAACGTACCTGTTGATAATTCTACTGAGAATCATTGTCCAATAATGCACACTAAATACCTGTAACATAGAAAAAACATTCCTGTGGTTTACCCATGTTGAAAGCGTCACTATATCGTTGCGTGCCATTAAACCTACTGAGCATTAAAAGCGATTAAAATGTTTTAGCTTACAAAAATGACAAGACTATATTTACTTGGACCGCGTACAATTTTTATTATAATATATGCAGAATGAAAAAAATATATTGAAACATTTACCATGGAGGTAGCTGCATAATTTTAATAGTGGCTAAATAAAGAATATGGAATCTGTCATTTGACCGGCAGTGATAGATGTAATGTTAAAATTGTTAGCACTCACGCTCTACGATTCGGATCTGTTCAACCGGTTTCGAGAAGACGATTTCTTCGAAAAATATACTCTCGAGGAAAGATTAGAAAATTTCCTCAAAGTTTTTTTCCGACTACCTACTTATAGGGAAGACGCCGATGAACATTTCAAAGGACCTTGGTTTCTTGTTAGAGGGACTCTGATGGCTTAAAGCGAAAGCGTGTTAGACTAATTAGGATTATCTTTCTTAAACCTTAGTGTTTCAAGGACAAGCAATTAGTGCAATTTCGAAGAAATCTTTCGGGCTTGGACGAATTCACTTTTGCCCAAAAACATTTCTTAAAAGCAAAGAACATTTTTCAATTGAATTTGGGTTTTGTTCGACTTGGACTGACTGTCATTGCAAGAAATTTGATTTTTATTTGGATCGAATAAATAATATATGAAGAATTTTAATTCACATACAGAAATTCAGAAACGATAAATGGAAAATGATTATCGAAATTATTGACATTCGATAGCTTACAGTGCAGTAGCACTTAACCAGCTCGTATACGTTTTTAATTGCAAGGAATGTCAAATGAATCAGAGTTATATAATTATCAATTTAATTCAATAAAGATAAATGCGACGGCAGAAGCAGAATTTATTTATGACTCAGCAGAATAATATTCGATACGAACTTATGTAATGAGTGACGTTGTATAACGACGAAATAGAAATTAACTTCTTACCGTCTTCCAATAGTAATATAATATGTATAATAATTAAAATGCAGAATACCAAAATGATTTCAGTAAATGCTAAGAACAACTGACAATAATAATATATTACAATAATACAAATAACAATTAACAATATAAAACGTAACAATTAATAATGGCGTGCCACCTTTACAATTTATGTCGTTGTATTTATCTGAACGGAATCGAAGATAGTTTTAATCGATATATGGTTGCGTTCTGCAGTAAAGTAGCTAAAGATACGTATGTTGATAAAATGTTAACTATGTAAAGCAAAGGGAACGTTCTTTGAATGTAAATTTTAACTTCTACAAGCGATAAAAAATGTTATTACCATTATTTGCATAATTCTAGTGCGAAAGATAATGGTAACTCTATTTTTCCTACATGTACAGTAACGGTAAAAAGTTTAAGGCGCAAAGGCGAGACGCCAATTGACGTGTCCGGTTGACAATGCGTCAAGACCTCATTTTAAAACAAATGGTTAAATACCTTACGGAATTACTGTCGAATAGAATCTAAAACCAGCAAAATAAGTAACAATTGGTGCAAAAGTCAATGTCGCGTGTTCGACACAGTAGCAAAAAGAGTCCAGAAAACTATCCGCAAGGATGAAGCGAAACTCGCTGAAAGAAACGGCGAATACTTTGTCGGAGAGTCGCCGAGCGAATTTCCGCGGCTGCTAAAAAGCCGAGGATTTAGAAAAAAAAAGAGAAAGAAAAAGAGAAAAGAAGAAGAAGGAAAATGGCAGTGTTCGACGGAGTCTCGACCGGACCGGCAGATTCGCAGTGGCGTGTCCGGCGACGCAACCTCGCGCGGGAAGAAAATCGAAAGCGAGACGCAACGAGCCGTGTCTCGGCTCGGCGCGGCGGTCGAGTGGAGGGACGCGCGTGCAGCTCCGTGAATCCGGAAGTTGCGCGGCGTAGGTGGAACCGTCGGTAGAGGGGCAACCTCTGTATAATAATTAATAACCGGCCGCTGAGTGGTTCGCGCAGACCCCGCCCTTTACCCCCTGATTTATGAACCGCACCGCCTTCCCTGTCATAACCGTGAGCGTAGAAGCTTGCGCGGTGGAGGGGATCTGGCGGGTGGGTGGGGATGGGGCGACTCGGTGGTGGGGGAAGGGTAATGCGTGACGTCGCACGACACTACCTACGCCCAGGCCGGCTCTTTACCAAGCGATCAGTCGGTTCTCGTCCTTTGCCGGATGACACCGGTCGACACGCGGACGTCCGGCCGAAACCAGACGCAACGCAGCCAAACCGAGCGGAACGCGAAGCGCAGCGCAGCGCAGCTTTGACGCGCCACCGCGAGCCGGCGCCACGGACCGGCTGCTGCGAATCCGCCAGCCAGAAGAGACATGCAGCTCATGAGATGGAGCATCACGCGGCGTCTCGAATCGCGCGGCATCAAGCAAGGCACCTGCAGGCAGTCCAGGCTATCGTGTCCCCGATCCTCCGGTACGGTGCAACTCTTCCATGGGTCGGTTCCACAGCGTCGCCTTCCCGAAAGATCGGACCTCGTGCCTCTTTCGTGAAACGTGAAACATTACCAGTGCTATCCGAACAGGGACCCACCACCGGCGGAATAGTAATCGCGCGATTTTCATTTTTCACTGGTCCCCATCTGCTCGTTAAAAGTTTACAGTGGTACGGGTCTCGTGTGCACCGCGCCACGGAATACTAATTGTTCAGACTGTTCCTTATCATTGACACCGTTGTAACGCGGCTCTCGCCAAGGTCTTTCTAGCTGGTTGCATGCTAGCTTGTTGTTAGCGTCGCGGGTTATTGATCAGCTGAAACGATCGGTTTTGATGTACTCCGATAGTTGGGACTAGACCGTCGGCTATCAGAGTTTCGCGCCAGAATCGCCAAGTTTCTGCACCGCTTTGGCCTCGACGACGTTTAATCGCGAAGTGAAGCCTTACCGAGTTTGGGATCGCCTCTTCGCCGCGCATCGTTTCCCTGAGAACGTTATCTTTGAAACTTAATCTTCGAAAGTCCAAGTCGCGAACTCCTCGGATCGTTAATGCCTCTGTTGACGGCCTTCCCGCGAACGCGTCTCGCCTTCGGGTGAAAATTCTTCGGTTTTCCTCGAGAAGAAACTAGTTCTTTTCACCGGAAGTGTCCCCGTGATACCGGCTCCCGGGATCTGACCGTTTCTCGAGCTGTGTTTATTAACCGATAACATCAGTTACATACTTCACGCATTGCGCAATCGTTATATACGAAATTCATTGAGCGTCCAGACAACTTTCATACATTATTTATCAGCTGTGTACACAATGTAACACAGACTAGATGTTAAATTATTTTGAGGATACTCTCTGGATTTATTTCGAAAAACTGCTGGGCCAATTATTCCAGTTGTCAGCCATTTTACGTATCGTCATTATTGATAAATTTTTTGTACGATGACGCGAAGCTATTTACGTTGGAAGTGACGAATAGGTTGACCGTTTTTTTGTATAGGTATCTTTTATTTTTCAACAATTTATTTTCAGAATGGCTGACTGCTGGATAGAGTCCGAAATAAGGCACACTTACGCTACAGTAAACAGATTCTAGACGAAGTGAGAAATAATTGGGTCGAATTAGGAAATAGTTTTGTTCTCGGAAATGTTAACGTTTGAAGGTCTTGCTAATAATGTCCGAACCCATTTGTTACAGGAGAAGAAAATGACTTTACATCGGACGGTGAGGAGAGCGGTGGTCCGGGAGGCGGAGGAGACGAAGCCGTGGATCTCACGGCAGCCCGATCTCATCAGGGCGATGAAGACGATAAGGACCAGGATGACGCTTTGGAGGAGGACGAAGAGGAAGGTGTGGACGAGCAGGATGACCAGGAAGACGACGAAGAGGGTTCCCGTAAACAGATGCGCCATCGTCAAGACGCGGAGAACAACAACAATTTCGTGGAGAGTGGCACGGCTACCGGTCTATTTCCACCAGCTGGAACTAGTCATGTCACCTTGGAGGCCCTTCAGAACACAAAAGTGGCGGTCGCTCAGTTCGCGGCGACAGCCCTTGCCGGTGGCGCTGACAGCGAGGCGGCTCTGCAAGATTTGGCGTTGTTGCAGAGCACCTTGTACACCCTGCAGCATCAGCAGGTGTTCCAGTTACAGTTAATCAGCCAACTTCAGCAACAACTGTCCATCACGCACAGCCAGTCGGCGCAGCAACAGACCGCGGGTGAGCCGTCGGATAACAAAGAAGTGTCTCCGTCACCGATTATCCAACCGAAACCTATATCGAGTTTAACGTCGCCTCCGTCGTCGCGTCCGCCGAGCCATCAGCAAGCTTCGCCGGCTCCCATGACGCCGAATCTGTCCCAGGAACGGCCGA
The DNA here is from genome assembly GCA_028454225.1 of Lasioglossum leucozonium. NCBI lineage: Eukaryota > Metazoa > Arthropoda > Insecta > Hymenoptera > Halictidae > Lasioglossum > Lasioglossum leucozonium. Next base: position 15,016,787 of record CM052205.1, on the reverse strand, counting down.
CTCCGACCAGCAGTGCTTCTCCTTTGAATCTTCCTTTACCCGCGTCGAACGCGACGGGTACCACGGCTACCACGAGTAGTAGCCAAGTGCCGATGTCTCATCAGATGCCACCCCTCTGCTCCATCAGTTCTTCCCTTGCCTCGTCGATAATAACCAATACCGATCCGCCGCCGTTGCACGAGCCGAACACTCTGGAGATGCTGCAGAAGAGAGCACAGGAAGTACTGGACAACGCCAGTCAGGGTCTGCTGGCCAACAACCTGGCTGACGAACTCGCGTTCAGGGGTGGGAAAGGTTCCCGTCCGTCCCCGTACGATTCAAAGTCTGGTAGTGGTCGCGGGGAGCCGTTCTTCAAGCATCGATGCCGCTACTGCGGCAAGGTGTTCGGCAGCGATTCAGCGCTTCAGATCCACATACGATCGCACACAGGTGAGCGACCCTTTAAATGCAACGTCTGCGGCAGCCGCTTCACCACGAAAGGGAACTTGAAGGTCCACTTCCAAAGGCATACGGCCAAGTTTCCACATGTTAAGATGAACCCGAATCCCGTTCCGGAACACCTGGACAAGTACCACCCACCCCTGCTACAGCAGATTGCCTCCGGTCAGAGACCAATGCCGTCCCCGCCGCCGCCGCCACCTTCTCATCATCCCTCTTTTCACCCGGCGGCGGCACATGGTTTTTTTACCTCCCCAGCCGCCCCTACCACTCAGTTTAGCCCTGCCCGGTATGCCACCCTTGTACAGATCACCGGTCGTCGCTCATCGAGACGATCAGGACGTACCGGAGAACCTGAGTAAACCCATAACCACTGCCCCCACCACGTCTCCACATTCCCCCGCGATTGTGTCGAACTCTCGTCATTCCTTTCACGACAATCACCAACAACAAAAGCAGCAACTCGAGCAGAGGGACGAGATCAAGCTCGAGCAGCGATCGCCTATGCAAGAGCAGTACCAGCAACGGCCCACTAGTCGGGAAGCTGCCGAAAGGATAACCCCGAAGAAAGAGCCGGAGGAGGCCGAGGAGCCGACGGAAGAGGAAAGCGAGGACTTTGAAGAAACGTCCAGACGGTACTTGAACTCGCCCCAATCCTCCGTCAATCCGCTCTCCCAGCCGCAAACGTACGAGGACTGCAGCATGGACAGCAAGATCAGCGGACGACTAGAAGCTGACGGTGACATGGAGGTCGACGAAGAGATCGAAGAACAACCCGAGAATCTTTCCGGTCGAGGAGCCATAAACCGTTTGCCGCAGCAGATCGTTGCCTACCCTGGAGCATCGCCTGCCAGCAGTAGCGCGAGTAGCGGAAGCCTTCAGACGTCGTTCGCGGGTATCCTCTTTCCCGGACCACCGGCCCATCATCAAATACCCCATCACGCTGCGGCCACGGCTATAAATACACCGGTAGTTTCAGCCAGCGAGATGATCGATCCGGCCAAGGATCCAGCCATCTACTCGAGCCTTCTACCGCGGCCAGGCAGCAACGACAACTCTTGGGAAAGTTTGATCGAGATAACGAAAACCTCGGAGACGTCCAAGTTGCAGCAGTTGGTCGACAATATCGAGCATAAACTGACCGATCCGAATCAATGCGTGATCTGCCACAGAGTGTTATCGTGCAAAAGCGCGCTGCAAATGCACTACAGGACCCACACCGGGGAACGGCCGTTCAAATGTAAAATATGCGGTCGCGCGTTCACCACCAAGGGCAACCTGAAAACGCACATGGGCGTGCACAGGGCGAAACCACCTCTTAGAGTGCTACACCAATGCCCGGTCTGTCACAAGAAATTCACAAACGCGCTGGTCCTGCAGCAGCACATACGTTTGCACACAGGCGAGCCGACGGAGCTCAGTCCGGAACAGATCCAGGCTGGCGAGGTGAACGAGTTCCCGCCGGGTTATCCTCACCATCCATTGGCATCGTTCCTCCCGCAAGGCTTTCCACCGATCCACCCTGCAGGAGCGGGCTTTCCCTTAGGTTTTCCGCCAAAATTGGAACTGAAAGAGGAGGCTCAGCAGCAACACCATCACCATCACCATCAGCAGCAGCAGCAGCAGCAACAACAGCAGCAGCAGAGGTATGCGGAGGATCACAGCGAAGAGGCGGATGACCAGGAGGACGAGGAAGAGGACCGTAGAGAAGACGACGAGCGGTGCGACGTGAATCGCGACGGTCGATGCGAGCCAGAGGATGAACAGGATCGCGAGAGCGAGGAGAACGAGCACAAAGATCTTGGCTTGCCGAGTTTCTCGACGTCCCTAGCAGCTCTCGAAAACCAAGTGCGAACCATCACCACGATAGCCACCTCGAGCGCAGGGAACTTGGCTAGATCACCACCTTTTCACCGGTACAACGGCAGCGAGAAAAGCAATAGCCCGCCGAATACCGGTGCACCCTTAGACTTGACACCTCGTGCATCCTCCACGCCAGCCACAGTCGCGTCGATACCAACGCCGCCACCGCCGCCCCCGCCTCAGACAACGGCACACCATCCACATCCCTTCGGCATGTTCGCAGGCCTCCTGCAGGCGGTCTCGTCGTCGCCGTCCACCAGCAGCATAGGATCCTCGAGCATAAATAGTGTCAGTTCGATGAACGCCGTCACTCCGGGATCCGGCGCCGCTGGACCTCTGGCCTCGCTTACCACGTCGGCCGTTCTGGCTGCGACATCCACCTACAACCCGCTCGGCCTAGCTGTCGGAGGGCCAGCAGGTAGGCGCTGCTAGCATCAGGGCGAGCTGCAGTTCCTGCTACACCTCCCGATCGATCTGACACGATTCACTGATCCTGACCAAAAGACTGACTGATTCGTCCACCTTATCCAAGCTGTACTATCGACATCCTGTTTGTGGTGTAGCCGGACCTAGCACTCCTACCCTTCCGCTTAACTTTGTTATTGTCTCTTTGTTACACCTTTTCGGTCTTTCTCTTTCTCTCTCTCTCTCTCTCTCTCTCTCTCTCTCTTGTTCTGTCTCTTTCTCTGTCTCTTTGTCTCTCTTTCTTTCACTTTGTCTCTTCTTGCCTCTCTCTCTCTCTTTGTCATTCTCACGACCTCTCTATTCTTCTTCGTTAGAGTCACTTTGCATTCTTGTCTGGAAATACAAGATACAGTACATCCAGCGTTTTGCGACTACAGAGATCAGTTTTGTATTTATCCATTTTTTTTTTCTTGCATAAAACACGAAAGTCGGAACTGTGGATACATGGTGAATAAATAAATCTTTTTACCAAATTTATTGTTGCATTCACAATTCATTTCACTCCTTCCGTCGCGGGCAGTCGTGTAACGATTAGTCGAAAGCACTTTTCCAAGCTGTAACGTAGCTCTGTGATAACCAGTCGATTCATATCTCGAAAGCTCGCGTTACAAACGTTCCCTGTTGAGTTCGGTGATTTTGCAACGGAATTAGTCAGACTTTCTCGCGCTCGCCACGGATTAATTGACGATTAAAGCCGCGGTTATAAATTGTTTTCATGAACACAGAACGCCGTAGGAAGTGTCGAGAAGCAATTGTAAAGGGCTACGATCTGTTACAGTGCGTGGAAACACCACATGTAATATCTGCTACAAGACATTTGCGTGCAACTCCGCGCTGGAGATTCATTACCGGAGCCACACGAAGGAGCGACCTTTCAAATGCACCATATGCGACCGAGGCTTTTCCACGAAGGTAATGGACTTTCTTAAATCAATTTATTAGGTGTACCAATGAGAAGTTCACTTAATTTCGCTCGACACGCTGGAAATATCGTTGGAACTCGACGCATCTCCGTCGCTGCGCTCGGTGAAAATAACGCTAGCAATAAACGTCCGAGAACGAATTAGTACACCTAATAATTTGCTAAATTATAATTACAGTATATATATAAAATAATTAAAATAAATATTCCGAGAAATTTTCAAAAAGCATTCGTAAAGTAAATTTCGACGACTTTATTACAATACTTCAATCAAATGACCGTAATCTGTAATAGTTAAAGTGTTAGTATGATGGCGGAATGAGAACTTCTGAAGCAAGCATTGGTCACACGTGAGTTTCGTATCTCGAAATTTTCTTTCAAACCTTATGTCGGTAACCGGATACCCGCTTTAAATATCTTTTGAGAACTTCTTTAATACTTTGTCGACAAATAAAAAAATTGTTTTTATGTTTACGATATACACTCCCGCTCAAAAGTATGTGGACAAAAGGTTTAATTTTTATATGAATCTTTCATGGGTTTCATTCAATTTTATGTGATCTAGTTTATACAGTGCTAGAGAATATATTTTAACAATAGTAATTATTATTGTAGATATAAATTGTACAATTTGGTACTTAGAATGAATCACATAAGCAACAAAGTGTTCACATACTTTTCAGCGAGGCTGCACATTTGGGTGTACGTCTCTGCTGATAATCGGCTCCGTTTGTTAGGGATCCATTAAAAACGTGTTCCTTTATTTTTTGAGAATCCAGTTAGACGTCCAGATAAAATAAAGATCCAGACAAATAGACCAGAAGAGAATTTTAGCAGACAGATCGAGAGAAACGTGATTGATTTGATTGATCGGGCCGCTTAACCATTAAAGAAATCTGTCGTTTTTCCAATCATAATCCGAAATTGCTGGCCACGCCCAAAGCCTAATCCGCAACTGGTTCGGTGATCTCTATCTTTGTTTTTCTACGATACTTTCAGAACGACGGTTCCGGTCAGCAAACGTGCAACTGTACATCTCAACCGTTGCCCGATAATAGTTCGATCACTTCACCCGATTCCCAATATCAAACATCGTGTGCCAGTAATCGAGAGAAACCAAAACGCAGGCGGCGACGGCCTGAGGAGCGGAAGAACCGGGGGCGGAGAGGAGCCGGAGGGGGGGCGGGGGCTGACACCTGTCTATCCTGCCATCCGCCTACCCCCGCTGATGTCACCCGCCCTCGGACTTCTACCCTCGGCCCACAGCCTCCTGGTAAGAGCCTGCTCAGTTTTGACGAACGAAACGAAACCAATGATAACACCACTGTGTATTCTCGAAAGATTCCACGTTTGTTCGCAACCACGACCGAGTACGATCAGAATAGCTCCTTTCCAGAACTTCTATACACCCGGGGAGCAAGTAACACGTTCCACTTAGCATACCAGTTCTACCGGGTCTCGCCAAATTCACGTTATTTTATTAAAACTATGAAATTGTAGTAAAAATTCACGCTGTTCGTGCGTTTCTCTCGATGTTCCTCTAGTTTCGTGATACACTATGTTTAGCATGTTCCACCGTTCCCACTCCAATGCTCTCTCTCTCACACACCTACGAACAATAGTCGTCCGTTATTTCCTTCGATAGAAAAGACTGATCCCGCGTTCGTAGACTCAACGTGAGAAAACCGTCATTGCCGTCAGGTGTGATCAGTGTCGTTTTGAGACATTTGGAATGATGCAGAGTGGTGTAATCGACAGAGCGGTTGAAGTTCGAGTGTCACTGGCTGGAAAGGAGGTTTAACGAGGACTGGTTCTTTTTGATTCGCAGGGGAACATGAAGCAGCACATGTTGACACACAAAATACGCGACATGCCGCCTCATCTGTTCAGCGACTCGAAGCAGCAGATGCAGCAGCAACAGTCGCAGGAGCACGAGACCTCGAGGAGTCCGATGTGCGCCGAAGACACGAGTTTGCCACCGCCTCCGCCGCCACCGCCGCCTCCTCCGCCGATGCCGCCGACATCGATAGAGCAGACGATCTCGGTGAAGAGATCTCCGTCCGAAGGGGACTTGCCAGCACCAAAGAGACCAGCCAGTAAGTAGGGGCACCGCTCTTCGTAAAACGTCCAATTTCGCTTCTTCATCGAGCACAACAATTCGTCCAGCCGAAGGCTTGGCTTGGCAAACTTAATTCTCTTCCGCTAACAGATCACGTTCCAGCTTCTGTCTGATCCTTCGAGGGTATTCGAACGGGCTTCGCTTTATTTGCACGCTTGTACTTCCCGTACACCGCTATTATTCTTTTTTCACGCACTCTCCTGGTGGTGGCAGAGACCTGGTGGATATCTATCTTTCGTTTCTCAATATTTTTTTGTTTTTCGATCTACACGATCGCAGACACGTCGAGCTTCCGTTCGATTAAAACCTTCTTCCGGTTTCGGGCCGCGGGAGTGTGCCTACGCATACTCGGCAAAAAAAAAGAAACGAACAAGCTTTCCAGCCCCGCGATACCTGTGTCAGGGCCTGTTTAGAGAAACTGTGTGTGTGTATTTGCAGGCGTGCCGAGCAAACACTTGTGCCAGATTTGCAATAAGAATTTCTCCTCATCTTCGGCGCTCCAGATCCATATGAGAACTCACACTGGCGACAAACCGTTCCGATGCACCGTCTGCCAGAAGGCCTTCACCACCAAGGGCAATCTGAAGGTATACATACAATTTTCCCTTTTCTCATTCTCTCTGTTTCTTTCTCTTTCTCCATCTCCATCTCTCTTTCTCTCTCTCTCTCTCTTTCCGTCAATGTATCTGTTTGTCTCTCTCTCTCTCTGTCTCTGTATCTATCTATCTCTCTCTCTCTCTATGTCGTTCATTCCCTGTTTTTCTCTATCTCCTCCTACTTCTCATTCTACTCGTGTGTTCTTGGAGTCTTCGAGTTTTTTCACTAACATTAGCTAGCTGCTACCGCTTGTACTAACGCTGACGCGTAACGTACAAAATTGCAAGCTCGATGAAAGACACATGCGCCCCGCCATACCCCGACAGAGAAGTTTACGTCGTTGTGATTTCTGATCGTAGGTGCACATGGGCACGCATATGTGGACCAACGGAGCCTCGCGACGAGGCCGTCGAATGTCGCTGGATCTGCCTCCCCTACCCATCACGCCCAAGGACTCGGAATTTCTTCAGCGGCGACCGGATCTCTTCTATCCGTATTTACCCGCGCCGTTCCTTAACGGCGTACAACAGAAAGTAAGTCCCCTTCGCAGCAATTCGCGACAACAAGAAGGTACTCCCAATTGCACGGGTCAAGAAATCTATGTTCATTGCAGTGGCGGAACTACGAATCTTCACCCCCTCCCCATGAAATATAATTTTGGGTCCCTTTTTTCTTATTTTTTAGATTAAGAATTTTTAATGCTTTTTTGGAAGGGGAATTGTATACATCCAATGAAAGCAAAAAGTATGTTCTTTTTTGTCAGTGTACTTTTAATTGAATTTAAATTATGTATAATTTTAGTAAAATTATAAGATAATAAATGGAAAAATAGTTCCGCCACTGGTTCATTGCATTCTACACGATGCAGCAATGTCTTGATACGTGGGAGCAGTTCCGGGACCGAAATGTCATCGTGTACAAACGGTTCCATGGAGACAATACTGGTCCAATGACAATATTCTTTCCAATTACTTTTTTCATGGAACTTTTAATAACACATTCGTGGTATTTTTCTGATTGAAAATCATATTTTTTCGTTCAATCCACAGTACTATAGAATCTCGATTATCCGAACTGATCAGTGGAACAGAACACGATTATTCGATAGATCTATGATATTTGGATCGAGGTGTAATTAGACCCCAATTGAGTAAGTAATTGCAATCCAAAAGTGTACCGTGTTCGGTGTCATTTTAATCATAAAAATGTCACGAATATGTTCAACATTTTAATCGGAAAAATGTCACGAATATGTTCAGCATTTTAATCGGAAAAATGTCACGAATATGTTCAGCATTTTAATCAGAAAAATGTCAAATATGCTCATATATCAAGGCATCACTGTATTTCGAAAATATGTACTTCCACTTACATGTTTAAATTCGGTGCAGTAAGAGAAACATGTATCAAAGATTTGAAGAAAGTAGTGCTACATACCCCTGGTAAATAATAAAGGAATTTTAGTAATTCAGCAAGAAAATTCGAGGAAATATTTTCAACAATCTTTACCGTCTAGCTAATTTCTTTTATAATTACCACTTAACTTTTATCATACTAGTTTACTATATTTCTAGGTTGGCTCAGCTGATGGAGGCCACCTATATATCTCTTAAAATTATAACGATGCAAGCTATTTGTATTACGTAATGTTCGGCAAGAACATTTTTCTTCCAAGATAATTTTCGCGGAGTTTTCAAGGTCATCGGTATTGTTTTGCATAAAAATATTTTCTTATATCGTGTAGCTAATCAAAACCTACGTTTAGACATGTATAATAACCTTTATCTCCAGAAATGAAAGTTGTCTATCCACTGTTCTTAATCTGTGAAAATTCTGAGTAGATTAATAGAGCATGCAGAAACATAAAATTTTGATGTACTTGGATCGAGGAGATCAAGGTTATTCGCGCTTAGGCTGTGAGAATCGTTCAATGGAGCAATTATAACCAAACTAGGGGTACAGTATAACACTATTACCCTCTTTTCCGTATTCCATCACCAGCTAAAAATTATGCTACCTTCCCTCTCTCTCTTTCTCACACACTGTTTCAACATGTCCTTCTCATACTTCTTTCTTCCTCCTACCTACACTAATTGGATTATGACACAAGTCGACAGGTGGCCACTCAACCTCCCCCTATTCGACCGATTGCGTTTCGAAATCAAGTATGAGTCAGTCGTCGGAAGGCTACTGGATAGATACACCACAAAGTGCAGCTTTCGCTTCCAGTCTTTTGCGTTACGCTCCTTTTCTAAGCTTATCGAACTTCTGCCCACGAGATGAGAGTCGAACTTCAGAAAAAGTACAGTTCCTTCATTAATAATTAACTAAGATTATTTAGTGTAAGTGTAGTGTTGAGTTTTTTTTTTGTGCCTCGTTACAAATTCCTTTATCACCTCTGTTTGTGCTTTGTTATCGGATTACGTTAAATTACCTCTGCGACAGACTAGCTTGTCGAGCCTAAAGTCCTGAACTGAGCAAAGGTCATTTCAAGGTCATGTTATTATACCTGTGTGAATTTAAATAATACACATATATACACAGTTCTATGAACAAAGAAACCGATGATCTTGAGAACTCCGAAAAAATGTAAAACATATTTTTCCGTCATAATTCAAAGAGACATTGCGATGACCTCCTTTAGCTGTAAAACACTCGTTAAATCATTCTTTCGGCGACCATATTCATAATTTTGCTCGAACATTTTCTACCAGGGGTAAACATATTTTTAGACGAGTTCTTCCAACTTGTCGAAAGAGCTCAATTCGTTTAGTCCAATTTCGAAAAAATTTATTCGGCGTTGATATGACGTTAGGGGTATCGCCTGTTTTGGCATTTTGATTTTTCTCATAGTTATGTTCACATTCTAAAATGTGTATTGTAAAGTATTCAAGTGTATCGGGACCCGGGTATCTTACCAGTCACAGCTCTAAACATTATTAACGAAAAAAAAATATAGTACAGCGAATCGCTCCATCCGCCAGGGTTAACGATGATTCTTCCTTCGATGTCTATAGGCGATTGCCCCTGAATAAACCTAACGAATCGTGAATTATTTACAGTTGAACGAGATCTCGGTGATCCAAAGTAACAACGGGCTACCGGGTCATTCGGTGGCTACCGGAAAGTACGCGGGCTTGTTCGGCTCGGTGTACGCAGCCGGAGCTGGATTCCCGTTGGACAAGCAGCCGATGGCGCCGACGAGTAACGGGCCGCTGGTTGACGGTAAATCCTCGATTCCATCCGGTTCCATGCTGTTTCAAACATCCTCGCCGTCCCACTCTCCGGGCACGCCGTCGTCGAATGGTAGCAACCAGAACTCGACGGGTGTGCCCTCGTGGACGGGTGACGGACTTCAGCATCACTTCGACAGGGAGCCTTCGAATCGGTCCGAGAGCAACTCGACGCCACCGTCGGCCCGACTTCCACCACCTCCGGCTGCCAGGGGCGAGGGTTTAGCCACGTGAAGTTCAACCGGTACATATCTTTCTTCTTCGATCGAAAACTGAACTCCGGCCCGCTGCTAGCCGGTCTGGGCTAGACGTAGGAGTCAGAGCGAGTGCTTCAGTGTTTCATCCAAAAAGAGAACAAGAAAGACTCGGGACCCGAAGTCTGACGACATATCCTCGTAACACCCAGAGCCAGCAGATACCATGTTCCTATTGTCACACTAGTCTTAAACGTGTTAAAGAGGACCGATGGGCCCGGCAGCGTCAGCTGAGAGGGAGTCCCAGTTTACGTCCCGGTTTCCAGAACCCCCGTGACGTGGTTTCGCACGAGGGTCTGACGGACGCGGTGCCTAGACTGAGCCGTTGGGCCGCAAGACACGTGGCGCCGCGACGTCCCGGCCCTCCGTACTCTGACCGTCCATGCGCGACAGTGATGGTCACCTCACTTAGGCTTACTTTACGTTACAAATTGATGACGCAGACCGTGCCATCTAGCTCCCGGCCAGCCCGGGAATCCCCGTTACCGTTCGCCGTACCGCCACCCCTGAACATTCGTCTCGTCGTACGAGAAAATACACTCATGGACCAAAAATTAAGAAACATATCGATCGTTTGAAAATTACGGCACATTTCCTCTTTTTTAATGCGTATATTCGTTGGAATGAAAAACAACAGACTCTTCATCTTCGCGTTTCTGAACTTCCGTGCGTAAGTGTATTCGGTAAAATTTCTACGTGTCTTTCGAAGACGAGAATGTCGGTATGGTCGACCATAACGGATGTCCTCGGGACGGTAGAGAGCCGCGTGGCATGTTCTGCGCGAGATGATATAAATATATACATAAAAAAAGAGAAAGATTATATATATATATAAATATAAAATATACATATATAAATATAAAATATTATATTGGTGCGAAGGGGTACGAGTGCGCAACGTTGTGTACACACGCGTGAGTACGCGCGTCGCTTTCTTTTCTCGAAGAAGGTCGTTTTTAGAAATTTAAAAGCGGGTCCGGCAACGCCCCTCGCTGTGATATGAGAGGAGCAGCCTGCAATCATTTAAACCAATGTACTTATACGTTGTACCATAGTATTATTATTTACACTCGATGTACAGTACGCACTGCAAATTAGCTTTGTCGTTCTTTTGTATAGAGAAGAGACAGACAGCCGACGTCTATTTGTGTTCCCCCGAACCTCGACGATTTTCACTTTCTCCTCGATCGAAGCACCAGAGTGATCTTCTGCGGAATTGGAATTCAATTCTGGTGGACAATACACACCGTGATTCGTAGCATCGTTGTAACTCTCTCGATTCGTGCCGCATGACCCTTCTCGTTGGTCAGAGTCAATCTTCGTGTACTCGACTCACGCGCGGAAACCGTGAATTTCAGGGTCGAACTAAATAGGTCACGTGATGTGCAACAGCTTCAACGTTGTCGGAGCGATGATTGCTCGACAACGTGGTACAACCAGACACTGTCACGTTAACGATTCGAGTGCCACGAAGAGCGTCGAAAAGTGTCAGGCGGTCCAACATGCTCGAGTTGAGCAGCGCCCGGATTTTTTTAGGTTATGTAACGCGCCAGTGGCAAGCGACCACGTCGCTCGACACTGTTCGAACAAATTTCTGCAAAGACCCTAGGCATTCGAACGGTTAAATTGTACAAAATCATAGTAACGTTCTAAATTCAACGTGAACGCATATAAAGAATAGCGTGGCCACGATCCGATCAATCTGCATGTGAAATACTTCTACACTTTGGCAGACAATGCTCTTAGGAATTATTGTACATAATCTTTGTTTTATAGAATTGCCCAGAAGTTTCACATTTTTATGTTAATTGCCGACTAATGAGATTCTGTCGAGATTGCCGAGTCGAACATTCTGTTATACATTTTCTTCTGGTAGCATCGTTTCTTTTATAACTTTACGGGGTTTTTTAATTAATAATGGGAAGAAAATTTAAGGAACGCTGCTATGTAAGACGAAAATTGTGGACAGGTGAATTTTAATAACTTGAAAACGAAGCTTTCTGAATTTTCGTTTTATACTGTCACGAAAATCCCTGTAGTTTTCTCCTCTTATCGAAGTGTTTTGTTAAGTAAGCAAACCGACTGGCGGAGAAGTAATTCTCCTACTCGTCGCTAAATTTCTTAATCGATAAACGAACAAGAACTGTACAAATAGCAACGGATAATTTATTAATTATTTATTATACGAGAACGGAAACCAAAATGAAAAGTATTCACTGGATTAAGACGTCAGCAAATTTACAGAATACAACAACAACGAGGTTCATTGGACAACTGATTTAGTTCACGCCATAACAACTGAATGTACCTAGGTACTTTATGTTCTATCGACACCGTTAAGCTATGTCCACACTGAAGCAACATCGAGCGACTTTTTGTTGCCTTTTTCGACCAGTCGCCGATAACCAACATTTCTGTATCGAAACGTATTTTATGCCCGTAGTTGCCTGGTCGCCAAGAATGTTGTTTATCGCGCGAAACCGCCAATTTAGTTCAATCATGGCCGTCTCTGATACAGGTCGAAACATGTGATGCGACAGCATCGCATATAGACAGAACACCAGCACGATCAAGCTACCGTACATGCGCAGTAGCACATGGCAAACAACTTCAGCTCATTTCAGATCGGACTGACACAGCGTTGCCAAATTGACCATGTTCCGGCCGTGGTTCGATGCATTTCAACAACTGTGTACGCGCTCTTATGTTTCCTCGCACCTTACGTGTACAGGCTCTTATGTTTTCTCGTATCTAATGGTCGCCGGCGACTGTTCTAGAGCGCGTAACGGCCCTTATTCGGTAAAAGCGTGCGGCATGCATTGAGTGTGGACGTAGCTTCGCGCCGTACGAAATTTTCTATGCGTTCGAAAGTTCGGAAATGTTGTAAACACCGTTCACTCATACTCGAAATACACATACTTACGTGTAACGGCTTTCCTGTATGTTCTCGCGTTAAACCGTGAAAAGCAAAGGAGATAAAGAAATTGTAAGCGAAGCGGTATGCGTGTATAAACCTGTAAAAAGTAATGATAGCGACCGTACGTATGTCCAGTAGACACTTTATGTAATTTATCTGATTTTTAATTAGCATAGAAGTAACGTTTTAAGAACTCCGTCGATTGGATGATTTAGCGCGCGCGACACGAACAAGAAAGTCCGAAGCCACGGTCTCGACGTCAACGATGACCTCCCCGTAAATCAAGGTCACCGGAACCTATTAAGAAGCGAGCCTCTCTGGCAACTAAATCAGATCCAAAAGAAGATGGCCCCTGTTGGAGCGAGGACTATTTTACAATATAAATTCGACGAATCTTAGCAACTAAACAATGAGGCTATGAAAAATCACGTCTGCTGCAAACGTTACAGCAACAGCTATTATACATTTTACAAACTTCTCGAACAAGTTAATACCGTTTTTGTTTAAACCTGAATCAAGGCATTATTTATTTAAAGGAAGAATCTTCCATCGAGAAGAATAGATTTAAACGAATTGCGATTCATGAAATAAAAATAACATATACAAGTTCACGAATAAGTTATCGTTAATAATATTAGTTGAAAATTGCACAGAAAAAGTAATCTTTTAAAGGTACATTAACATCGAGATTTTTAACATTCTGACCCGCGTCACGCGAATGTACTACAGTTGAACCTCGCGCGTTGCGACCTCAGTTATTGCACGGAATCCTCGTTCGTTGCATACCAGCGGTCCCCACCACGAGCTGTTAGAAGTTCTGGACCTCGTAGTGGGGATTGTGGCGGTTGCGCAGAAGCAAAAATAGAATCGCTATGATCGGCTACTTCTTGCACAGTCTCGAGAACTGCACGCATTTCCGGTCCCGTTCCGTGCAACGGGCGAGGTTCCACTGTACTCGAAAAGCAAAATTTTAAACAATTTTATTCGAATAAATTCATTCAACGCTCGTGACTTTTCGTTTTTAAATGATCACGAATCAAAAAGCATATCGATGACGTGTCCCCCGGACACTTATATTTTCCATTTGTATAAATAACTAGCTGAAAGCAACTATATCGTGAACAGTTAGACAAGTTCAAACAGTCGCAGCCGTATTAAAAGTGTGGAAAGAATTCGATATGATTTCTAACGCGGAGAGAAACGGAAAGAGAGGAAATGCAACCGTATTTAAATAAATAAAAAAAAACTCCAAGATAATGAATGTAGCTGTAGGAGGAAAATCAAAAGATTCTTGTCGATCAGAACCGGATGGTTCTTCGTCGAGGAAGACGGACGATATAAATATATACATAATGCTACTGTAAATAAGGTACACGTGATAAGTGGGAATGAAATCGGTTAGAGACGTGCCCATGTAAATCATTAGTGTACTACTAAAATGTTTCGTAAGATAAGTGGAATGAACGTTCACGCGTCAGAAGTGCAGGTGCCGTATGCTTGCACAACATTGTTTTTTCAAAAATGGAACGTGGGGGGGAGGGACGACGACGACGACGACGACGACGAAAAAGCTCGACAGCTAATCCTTGATTGCAAATTCTGTGAAATTGTCCAAAACGAAGTATTGCTTTTCTGTACATATTGTATAATCCATGTATAAACACAACTCTGCTAGTTGCGAAACCCATCATTGTAGTTAAATTACATTACGGATCATTATATCTATATCACTTCAACAATAAACAATTATTATGAGAATGGGTACTGTTCACTGATTTCAAAGCGACCCTGCATTTATTCGTATTATTATCATTTATTTATCGTAGTTTAACACTAAATGTAACTGGCATGTATGTATTACTTTTTAAAAATGACAAGCTTCAGTTCATTTAGATTCTGCACGACTTTTGTTATAATACATGCTCGAATAAAGAAATTTATTTGATTGTTTGTTTATGTTTCTATATGCCAACCAACAAAATACTCACTCTTCGGTTCTGAAAAAAAATATAGAATTTTTAATTCGAAATTTCATAACTTCTATAGTGTAATTTGATTTAATATCGTATAAGTATTGCTCCGAGAATTGTTTTTATTATTATTATTATGTAATGATATTTGATCCCCTCAGGGTTTCAAATTCATTTTACCAAACTCCTCCCCCCTTTTACCACTCTTCACACTATCGCCTACTTTCCAATTTCACCAGGACCTACTTTTTATTAAGGTGGGTTCCGATACACCTATTTTGCCAACAACACGTGAAAAGCACCCAAGAGGGACACCTCCCGGCTTTTTACCGAGCGGTCACCCATCCAAGCCGCCTTCCACGCCCCACGCTGTTTTACTTCGGTGATCGTACGAGAACCAATGTTTTCAGCGAGACAATGGTCGTTGACGAGAATTGTTTTTATTGGGTCATACAAATTTTCATCAAATACCAGGGAGTGAGAGAGAGAGAGAGAGAGAGAGAGAGAGAGAGAGAGAGAGAGAGAGAGATACAAAGAGATTTTTAATGAATTCACGGTAAATTAATAATTTAAAAGAAAACATGTTCAATAATAATGTTTCGTTGGAAGGATATGTTGCTACTTACATACATCCTTTCCACCTAGAAACGGATGTTATATCTTTGAACGGACGAATGGATTGCTTTCTACTCTTAGGCTCTGAAACAGGAACAACAAATTCATTTAATGTCAATCCATCAACTGACCAACAATATATCCAAATTAATAGAAAATAGAAACACTTTACCATCGTCCGCACGGATGTGACAAAAATTAGGCGGAAATGGACGAACGTCGGCAGCGACCGAACGCGGAAAGCAGGGAGAATCGATCGCGTATCGATCGATTGCGACACGCTTCACCCGGCACTCGTAGAGCGCGAGAATCAAACCTCAACAAAGTTGAATGTAAAATCAAACAAAAATAAACTAGATTTCCATCGCACGATAAAACTGTACCAATAGACAGGGTGATTAGTGACGCCGTTGAGAAATGCAGAAAACCGCGATCACCAGTTTTTAGAAAATACACACGTTTTGGAGGGTAATTTTCGTGCTAATTATAGCACACACGAGGTGTGATATAAGTTCCACAATATTAGTTTTGGTCGATACGGTAGAATGTGACACGCAATGGTAAGGGGGCTCTAGTTTAGAGCCTCTAGAGTCAGAGAGGGTACCAGAGAAGTATCCTCTATGCTAGAGTCTAGAGCCCCCCGAATGTGAGACAGAAAAATACATTGGGTGATTGGTCTACTCTTATATCTCGTCTGTTGTTCTACAATAAAAAGTAATTATTTTTCAAGCAATTACAGAATGGATAATGTCAGCATTCTACATTTATTTATTACCTACGAAACTAAATTCATTAACCTACGTCACTGATGCAGTCTTACGTAGTTCTCAAGAAAATGTTCTGTTTAGATAGAGAGCGCGGAACCACTGACGAGTATCTCGTCGATAGTGGAACTTTTAGCGATGTGGTGGTATTTCAGATCACTGTAAGTTCTACGTTATCCTGTAGGGGCAACATGCGTTTCCGCGTATTGCCGTGGCGCTAGCGTCGCCCGGCATCGGCCGCATGCGAGCGGTATAGCGAGTCGCCCCTCTAGACAAAACGTTGTCTATGTGCCTAGTGCGAATTGTCGCACGAATAGGATTCGCTCTCTGACTATCGACATTGTTAGACGTGAGGAGATTCCGTGTTGCCGACTAAGCAACACGTGCCGCTTGCCGCCATTGGGCGCGAATAAAGTTTCGTATTTAATCTACACGTGCAGCAGTGATTGAAACCAGTTCCTACGGTTCCAAGCGGAGTAGGCCGCTTTTCCACTGGTTCCCTAGGGACCACGAACCTACATTTGGTGACCCCGACGTGATTTCGGCGATCTGGAACCGGAACATCACACCTGCTGCCGTAACATGGCTGCGACTCATCGCCTGTGAGGGGAATCCCGTTGCACGTGCCAGGAGGTTCCCGATGGAATTCGGCCAGTGCTGAATTTTGCCGTAAGCAGCCAATCCAGGCGGCGAGCAGGCCGCTCGCTGCACGTTGCAGCCGTCCTGCGTTGAAGACATCGTCACCGGCGTTCCCGGCACCACGTGGGTGCCATCATCGCCGCCATTGCTGTCGCTGCCGCAGTTACAGCCGAGTGGAGACCACC
Organism: Lasioglossum leucozonium; assembly: GCA_028454225.1. Classification (NCBI taxonomy): domain Eukaryota; kingdom Metazoa; phylum Arthropoda; class Insecta; order Hymenoptera; family Halictidae; genus Lasioglossum; species Lasioglossum leucozonium. Next base: position 14,999,806 of record CM052205.1, on the reverse strand, counting down.
ATCGACGCCAGTATCGACGCCACGTGGAAGCCACGAGCGGTGATTAGTTACTAAGTCTTTCGTAAAGTAAATTAAATTTCCGTTAAGTGAATTCTCGTCGGGACCATGTCGCTTCCCACGACGGAGGAACGTTTCGCTCAGTTAGAGGCCGAGCTGGCGGCCACGCGCGAACTTTTGAACGCTCGTCCGTTGACCGATGAATCGCGCATCGCCAGCACGTCTTCTGCCCGCGCGGATGTCTACCGCGCACCGAAACTGCCCGTATTTTTTAAGAACGAACCCTCGGTATGGTTCGGGCAGGTCGAGGCAACGTTCCGAAACGCTCGTATAACGAGTCAAACGACCATGGCCGATACAGTTATTGCCGGTCTTGATTCCGATACCGCGGTGATAATTTCCGACCTCATCGCGTCTCCCGATCCTGTCGCGCCTTACACACGCATCAAGGAGCGCATTATCGCGACGTTCTCCACTTCCGCCGAAGCGAAGCTGCGCCAGCTGTTGAAGGGACAAGTCGCGTCGCACGGGAAACCTTCGCACACCCTTGCGATCATGCGCAATCTAAACAATGGCGCGTGTCCGGATGCCGTTCTGCGTTCGATCTTCCTCGAGCTGATGCCCGAGCAGTGCCGTGCGATTTTAGCCGCGTCCAAGTCCGACGACTTGCATGAAATGGCCCTTCTGGCCGACAAAATCGTGGAAACGATTAACCCCGCTGCCGCGTACGCCGTCACCGCCGAGTCATCGAAACCCAGCTCCATGTCGGAGCGGATCGACCAGCTCGCGCGCGATGTCGCGAGGCTCACCATGTTGGTCGAGCGTGGTTCTCGGTCGCGCCAGCGTAGTTATTCCAGAGACGCTGCCGATTCCCGACCTCGGAGGCGATCTCAGAGCCGTGACCCCCCGGGGCTGTGCCGTTTGCACACAAAATATGGCGATCGCGCGATTCGCTGTATCAAGCCCTGCGCCTGGTCCGCCCCTCCGCGCGCGCCGGAAAACTAAATTCACCCTCCTATCGGGAGACGGTGGGAGAGTGTTATGCGTCCTCTAAACGTCTCCATATACGCGATCGTAAATCGGGCCGCATGTTCCTTATCGACACAGGTTCGGACCTGTCCTTGCTGCCCGTTTCCGCAGGATCGCGTACCCCTGCCAGCTCGTTTAAGCTGTTTGCCGCGAACGACACCCGTGTCGATACGTACGGCGAACTTCGCGTGACCCTCGATCTGGGACTGCGTCGCCCAATCGAGTGGAATTTTTGCGTAGCAGCAGTCCCGCATCCGTTAATAGGAGCCGACCTGATTACACATTACGGCCTCTTGGTCGACCTTAAGGGGCGCCGCGTTATCGACTCCACAACCGGTGTTAGTGTAGTTGCCGATCTCGCCGGTCATACCCCCTCGTCCGTGAACGTCCTTGGGCCGAAGTCCAAATACGCGAATATCTTGGCTCGTTTCCCTCAAGTTATCGGGCTTGAGCAGCCAACCCCTCTCGAGTCGCGCGGTGTGTTTCACCATATTTCCACTACCGGCCCGCCTGTGGCCGAGCGCGCTCGACGTCTAACTGCCGACAAGCTCAGAGCCGCGAAGGCCGAATTTAAGCACCTTGTCGAGTCCGGTATCTGCAGGCCTTCTAGCAGCCCATGGGCCAGCCCCATACATTTAGTTAAAAGGAAGTCCGGTGAATGGCGAGTTTGCGGCGATTACCGCCGTTTAAACAACGTGACAGTACCCGATCGGTACCCCGTGCCGCACCTGCACGACTTCCCGGCCAATCTGCATGGCAAAACTATATTTACGGCGCTAGATCTCTATAAGGCATATCATCAGATACCCGTAGCCCCGGAGGATATTCAGAAAACTGCCGTCATTACGCCTTTCGGCCTTTTTGAATACCGTGCGATGACCTTCGGACTTCGCAACGCGGGCCAAACCTTTCAAAGATACATCAACCGCGCGCTAGGCGATCTGGACTTCGTGTTCACGTTTCTCGATGACATCCTCATTGCCTCTGCCTCCCCGGAAGAGCATGAGAACCATCTGACTACCGTCTTACAGCGCTTGCGCGATTTCCATCTGCGCGTTAACCTCGACAAATGCCGTTTCGGCGTGTCCGAATTGGTTTTTCTCGGTCATTTAGTCAATTCGGAGGGATTTAAACCCACTCCCGAAAAGGTCGAGTCCATTAGGAATTTTCCGAAGCCGCGCACGATCGACGAATTGCGACGTTTCCTGGGAATGGTCAATTTTTACAGGCGTTGTATACCACACGCTGCCGCCACCCAGGCCCCGTTGAACGCGTACATGCACGATGCGCGCAAACGGGACAAGCGACCCATCGTTTGGTCGCCCGAAGCCGAGACGGCTTTCGCGAAATGCAAGGACGACCTTGCAAACGCTGCCTTGATAACACACCCCAGCGAAAAGGCCACTGTACGTCTGGTTTCCGACGCATCCGACGTGGCCATGGGCGCGGTTCTCGAGCAGCTGTGTGGCGCGAACTGGAGACCACTCGCATTTTTCTCGCGGAAGTTCTCCCCGGCCCAGTGTAAATATAGTACGTACGATCGCGAGCTTACCGCGATATACGAGGCCGTGAGGCACTTCCGCCATTTTCTTGAAGGTCGCGAATTCAATATATACTCCGACCATAAACCGCTCATCTACGCCTTCGCGCAGAATTCCGAGCGTGCTTCTCCACGTCAGACGAGACAATTGTGCTATATAGCACAATTCACGTCTAACATCCTCTACCTGCCGGGCAGTGATAACGTCGTTGCCGATTCTCTCTCGCGTTCCGAGGCTATACGGCTGCCGATGCAGTTCGATACAAATGAGCTGTCCAGCGAACAGGAAAACGACCCCGAACTCAGGGAAATTCTTCGAACGCCCGACCACTCTCTCGCCCTTAAAAGGCTCACATGGGGCCCGGAGCACTCCCCCGTTTACTGCAGTATCGGCGATGAGTGCATTCGGCCGTACATTCCCGCCTCCATGCGCGAGCGAGTGTTCACGCTCTTTCATTCTCCCGCTCACCCGAGCGCGAAAGTAACCGATCGACTCATTCGTCAGCGTTACATTTGGCCCGACATGCATCGCGACATCGCTCGCCAGTGCAAATCGTGTGTAGATTGCCAGCAATCAAAGATCGCTCGTCATGTTAAAATGATGCCCGCGCAGTTTGTCGCGCCCGACGGACGCTTTATGCACGTCCATATCGACATCATCGGCCCGCTGCCGGTCAGTGAGGGTTATCAGTACTGCCTTACGATGATTGACAGATTCTCGCGCTGGGCCGAAGCCGTCCCTATCCGTGAAACTAGCGCGCAGACGGTCGGCCGCGCCTTTTTCGACAACTGGGTGTCACGTTTTGGCGCACCAGCACATTTGACGAGCGATCAAGGTTCACAGTTTGAATCGCAGCTTTTCGCGGCTCTTCTCGCGCTTATCGGCTGCCGGAGACAACGTACGACTGCGTACCACCCTGCATCCAATGGCATGGTCGAGCGTTGGCATCGCGTCTTGAAGGCAGCGATCATGTGCCACGCCGATCGACAGTGGTCGCGCGTTTTACCCGTGGTATTATTAGGATTGCGTACTCACGTCCGTCTCGATACCGACGCGTCTCCCGCCGATTATTTGTACGGAACATCGTTGCGTCTGCCGGGCGAATTCTTCCTATTGGACGACTTTAAACCCGACCCGCAGCCGTTCCTGGAAGAGTTTCGACAATTCATGCGTGCCGTCAGGCCGGTGCCCGTAACGCACAAGCGTAATGTTAAGGCCTTTGTATATAAAGAGCTCGCGTCGTGCTCGCATGTGTTCATGCTGATCGGAGCCGTGCGTAAGCCGTTGGAACGACCGTACACGGGTCCGCACCGAGTACTCCAGCGCATTTCCGAGCGCGTATATGTTATCGAGGTCAACGGCTCGCCGCGTAGCGTATCTACCGAGCTATTAAAGCCTGCGCATATTATGAGCGAAGGACTCGAATCTCCAGCACCGGGTGCCGCATTACCGATTCCGAGTGCGCCGTTACGCACATACTCGCGTCGTAGAGTTACCTTCGCGGACTCCGTACCTTAATATAAGTTTTTGTAAGCGTTGCGCGTAGTTCATAAGTAGCATGTAAGTACCTATTGTAAGTAGCGTAAAAGCGAAATCCTTGCCGCTTCCGCTTCTCTTTGGGGGGGGAGTGTGTAGGGGCAACATGCGTTTCCGCGTAGTGCCGTGACGCTAGCGTCGCCCGGCATCGGCCGCATGCGAGCGGTATAGCGAGTCGCCCCTCTAGACAAAACGTTGTCTATGTGCCTAGTGCGAATTGTCGCACGAATAGGATTCGCTCTCTGACTATCGACATTGTTAGACGTGAGGAGATTCCGTGTTGCCGACTAAGCAACACGTGCCGCTTGCCGCCATTGGGCGCGAATAAAGTTTCGTATTTAATCTACACGTGCAGCAGTGATTGAAACCAGTTCCTACGGTTCCAAGCGGAGTAGGCCGCTTTTCCACTGGTTCCCTAGGGACCACGAACCTACAATCCCCTCGTCCACCTGCCACCTGTAGGCCTGCAGAGAAGCTCGCATATGCGAGCCGAGTTCGAGTCGAGTCGAGTCGGGACTCGCATTTCGAGTCAAGTCGAGTACTCGCACGAAGCGAGCTACTCGCATCGGTGCATTCGGCTTGCACCGGTGCAAGCGTACTGACTGGTGGCCGACTGGCCGAACGTACTCCAAAAATGTGTTCCCAAAGGTTATTTCAAAATAGTTTAAACATACCTAAAATATGTTTTTACAATGCTTTAATAACGTATTAGTAGATAACGTAGATAATGTTATTTTAATAGTTTGCACTACGCGAGTTCTAAAGTCTGGAAAATGTTTCTCGGAACGTAGGAATGTTTAATACATATTAAGTGGTTTGTAATTTTTTTCAACTAGACGCACCACACTCAAGAATTTGAAAAAAAAATTGAGTATTAAACTTACGATAATATCTCATTACTAAATTAAATCTGTGATTCTGCTTTTTCGATTTCTATGTGAAATCTTTACTTTTTCGATTTTGTTTCGTGTTTTTTATTTTTTACAACCAGAGTTTGCAACGGAAAGGTCTGAAAATGATAACTAATATGTGACTTAATATCCGAAAAGTGTCAGAATTTTTAATTGCCAATAAATGCGGAAAATGGTTCAAAAACTGGTTTTTCGATTTTCCTCCATAACTACCCTTACAGATGAGACAGGAGACTGAAACTTTTGTTATTGCATTATTGTCATTGCAAACAATTGTTATTGCATCATACAAATTCTGAATCTACATTACTCAACATTATATCCATTTTACAATCAAAATATATAATAAAACGTCCCAAACATTTTGCATTCTCAATATACTAAAATGTTTGGTAATATTAATCTGCCGATCATCCCGGTATTTCCTCGCACGACGTCATATTACGCTTGAATTTATTTCGAGTCAATCCCTTCATGCGAACTGTTTGTTTCGTGCGAGCCGTTCACTTCTGTGCGAACGGCTCGCATTGGTGCAAGTAGCTCGCATCGGTGCGAGTAGCTCGCATCGATGCGAGTAGCTCGCTTCGTGCGAGTACTCGACTTGACTCGAAATGCGAGTCCCGACTCGACTCGACTCGAACTCGGCTCGCATATGCGAGCTTGTCTGCAGGCCTACTAGCCACCTGTGCTCAGTTTTGGACCCGCTGAATAGCACAGGGACTGACAATCTAGTATCTCGTTGATAACAGTATGTACGGATCTTATGTCTGTGTCCATATGGTGATTTATGTACTTGTATACGTCGTTTATCGAAAAAACAGAAGTATAAGATATACCTCGTCTGTGGTACCATCTCTGTGCGTACCCTCTACGTAGAAATTGAAATTGTAGACATTGCAGATTGACTTACCGACCGAGAATCTCCTCAGTGACCTTCTGTATCGACGAGATGCCGTCGGTGGCCTTTTTGTTTCTTACTCCGGCCAGAACATATCCTAGAGGGCGTAAGGCTGGCAGTCTTTTTCGTCGGTGTTATTATATTAAAATTATAAAATAAATACGAAATGAGAAACTATTGAAATAAAAATGGTTCTAAATAAATCTATTATAATTTTGTAATTAATAAAAATGATCACACTCGTATGATCATATTTATGCTCATGAATCTATTAGTCCACATTACTATAATACTGCAATACAGTATTTCATCGATAATTGTCTAAATCACGGGTCTAGCCAAAGACGATTATCCGGAAGAGATACTATTCTTTGTCTTTTACCGAACGTAGAAAAGGGCAGCGAAGCTCGAGAGGCCTCGGCCGCATATTTCGATAATATTTATAATCGATGATATTTACTTCATAACTATCTCATTATGTATCTAATTTCTGCTGTTCAAATACACGCATCATATGCATTTGTAATCTTGAAATCATATTATGCGCCCGTAGTAGAAATTAAGTATACAGAATACTCGGTACTTGCTAATACATCCAAATGCATCAAATATCGATAACATTGGGCGCGATATCGAGGTGGTATTGGGACTCTTAGTTACCTTGAACAGACTTTCTTCTCCCGTTATTAATCCATCATTTCTTATTTAGAATCTGTTATTTCTTAAATTTATTATTTGCACTTTCTTGATTTTTAATTGCGATTTATTTTCAACTTGCAAAGGTTCCTCTCCACACTTATCATTTCAATATACAGGGTGAGTCACCCAACGTTTGCACCCCTTTTTAAACACCTACGATGATAGTCTCTTTCGTTAGGAATTCAGTGACTATAATTACTCAAGGTCATTCAAGGTCACAGTCAGAATATTTAAAAGAGGGTAGTCCCGTTTAAGAAATGGACTTTGAAATCTTTAGAAAAAAATAACATAAAAACAAATACTTTTATATCACCGTGTGAGCTCCACTGAACCATTCAACTTTGAAAAGAAATATATTTAGCTGCAAACGTTACATAATGCATTCTGTACAGTCTAAACTCTTATTTCTAATCGGCAGTCTCTCCGAAGGTCACTCAGGGGTAGGGCTGCTAACTATAATACACGGCTGAAAAAAGGTAGTCGGAGTGACACAACGTTATCACGCGATTGTAGTCTCCGATTAGTATTTTTAACCCGTTGAATCAATAATGAAAATGTACTTAGCAATTTAAAGGGTTTGCTCTAAGTTTTTCTGTAAGATATGAGACACTATGACTAACATAAGCCAGCAGGGTTCAAAACCCTGCACTCTCAAGCAACATATGCACGTGTACATTCTGTCGTACAGATACATTTATCTGTAAAACTTGAAGCTATTGTTTTCACGACTAATGTAAAGGATATATGGCCTTTCGCAAACACAGTTTCAATTTGTTGATTTTCCTCAAATTCACGGAACCGACGTCGTACAGCTCCGATACTTACACTTCTATCAAGATATGGCACTATTTTGTACGAATATCAGCAATGATCTTAAGTCCATATACATATAAGTCTTCACATGTCTTTTCGATAACATTGTAAATATTGGGTTGACAAGAAAGTAATTACGGTTTTCACTAATTGATAATGATATGTTTTTTTTTTGGTTCAATAACTTCTGTTAAAGTTGTAGTTGTTTCCTTTTTGACATTTGATAACTAAACTTTTTTTAATAAGATTGCAGAGAGGTTAAAATATTTTATTGATTAAAGTTCATTGTTCATATTAAAAATTTGGGTTTTATTTCACCTTAAAATACCGAAATTACTTTAGCATATTTATAATGTATGTATATCTTTACGTGGAAAATTGTATTAAAAGCAAATTACACTAAAAATAAATAACTTGTTCTAAGGATTTTCTATGTAAAATTATGAAAAAAATATATATATATATAATTCTAAAAAAATATTCACAGTGTTGGTATTACTGCAAAAGTACAGATCAAATCATAATCAAAAATGAAATCATCTCATGATTAATAATTGGTAAAGCAATCGCGAAAATTGTTTACAACAACTTCTTTTATTGACCTCTATGATCCCGTAGAGCTGGCATGTCAAACTCGTTTATCACCAAGGGCCTTGTTAAGTATTATAAATTAATTCGAGGGCCGCTATAAAAAAAATGACTTGAAATAAAGAGGAAACACATTTTTTTGTTACCATTGTAGTCAATTAACTATCCATAGTAATTATAGCAGTTAATTAATTATACATACGTATAATTGTAGTTTGATTTTCGATGAGACCTATTTCCCATAAGCCGCTATGCACATCAAGTCTCAACTCTTGAAAATCAGACTGTAAATAGATCGATCCATTTTAATTTAAAAAAATCCAGTGTCAAAGGTTAATGAACCATACAGGTTACCGTTTTGATCGAGCCGCGTGTTTGACATGCCTGGCGTAGCGATTCTCACAGTGGAGCGGAGGGAAATAACAAATTATTGTGTTATAAAGATTCTCGACTTATTATAGAAGTTCGAATTATCAAGATTGGACTGTACAGGGTGTATAAAAATTATATGTCACGAATACCATGGACGGATTCTATACGTCTGGATCGGTGGAGATATGTTAAAAAATTGGACCGCAAAATTGACCTTGACCCTTTCTTTTAAGGTTAAAAAATTTTTTATCGTATTCATCGCAAGGAACAAAAGTCTCAAGGGATCAATGGATCTCAAGTCAACCGTTCTCTTTAAAAACGACTTTGAAGTTTCGTGATTTAATTTCTTCCATATGTCTACAGGGTTTCCCAAAATGGTATGAACGTGTAGGGAATGATTCTACATGAGAAGATAAATTGAAAATATAGAATAAATTTTTTTCGTTTGACGCCTCGTTTTCGAGAAAATTGACTTTAAAAATCCGTCAAGTTCGCGTGCCTAACGTTTGGAACAAGTAGAATTAGTAGGTCATAAACAGACGCGTCAAACGATTGCCATTCAAGAGCACGCGTGTTCGCTGAATTTTCAAACACTAACTTCTCGAAACCGAGGCGTCAAATGAAAAACATTTATTCTCATATTTTCATCGAACTTTTCACTAACATATTATCAATTTATTTTCTCATGTGAAATCATTCCCTCCACGTTTATACCATTTTGGGACACCCTATAGACATATGGAAGAAATTAGTTTATGAAACGTCAAAGTTGTTTTTTAAGAGAACGTTTGACTCGAGACCCATTGTTTCTGTGAAAACTTTTACGACACGATAAAAAATTTTTTAACTTTAAAAGAAAGGGTTAAAGTTAATTTTGCGAAATTTTTTTAACAGATCTCCACCGATCCAGAGGTATAGAATCCCTCCACGGTATACGTGACATATAATTTTTATACACCCTGTACTTGCAGACCTAGTTAGATGATGGTTTTTTCGGAATGGGGTGAGGTCAGTAGGGTGGTGGCGTGTCAATTATCGGGATCTTAGTTTTATTTTAATCCCTAGATGGCCTTAATAAGGAATGTCGCGAGGCCGGGCGAATGCATCTACCATATTAAATCCACAAAGTAGATCGTTTTGGTGATTTCAGTCCCCAAACAAATGTACGATCTATGTCCGGAAAGTATCTTTTTTGAATATGTCTGCGTAAGTGTCTGCGTGTACTATTGGCAACAATGGGTATTCGTCATTTAAGAGGAACTTTGAACGTCGTATTTCTGAATGACCAAACGTGCCGAGCAAAGAATCGCATTCGTCCAAGGCGCGACGCAAGTAATGCACAGAAATTACTGGTTAAACACTGCATTGTGCAACTTCGTCAGCTTCTTGACCAGGCTCTATGAACGGACAAAGATTTGAGGACGTAGAAGACATTAAACGGAACGTGACGTGGCAGCTGGTGGCAATTCCGAAGAAGAATTACACTACAATAGCAGCTTATGTTCTCTAGACCGTAAGGTAATAGTTTCCGTTTTGCTTCTGGTCCACGAGAGGAATGCCAACAATATTAAGTAGACTCAATTCCTCAATTCATAACTGTTTGCACCACGATTTACTTTGCAGTTCCGTCGCGGAACAGAGACCTTCCCGGTAGAAGTTTATCGGTCCCTAGTTAGCAGAGCAAACATATATGAAATTGATCACCTGATCGCAATATGACTTGCAGTTCGGGCAATACATATAGGTCCGGCCATAAGGCCCAACGTCGGAAAAACCCCGGTGTAGATAGCTCCGACTGGCTGGTTGGTGGACTGCTCGTCCACCGAATCAGTATCGGAGAGGATATGAGAGCACACACGCCCGGGGTTTTTCTGCCTCCACTTTTGTCAGTATAGACAGAGATAGGTCACACCCACTTTTAGCATGGAGCAGAATTTATAGCCACTAGGGTGGCTCTTATTCACCCTTGTCGAAAATTTTTTTCGAAAATGTTTTCTTCTTTGCCAGGATTGATCTAAATTATTTTAAAAAATCTGTGCAGTTTCAACTCGATTAGTTAACAAATAATTAATTTAATGCTGATAAAATAATTTTTCTCGGATATCTTCTAAACTATTTACCGCGTCGAAAAATATGTTAGACAAAATCTATAAATCTGGACAGGCAGCGTCTTTTATGTCGCATTACTTTTTTTCGTAAAACAAACGGTTTTCGATGAAATTGAGAAAAACGTCTGACCAAAATCCAAAAATTTTTTCTGAAATTTGAAAATTGAAGTGTGGTTTCATTATCTTTTAACAGTGAACATCGGCGAAAAATGTGTTTTTTATTTTTTGAACTTGCGGAACTTATTTTTTTTTATTTTCATATTATTTTGCAAGAAATAGCATATATTTGTATCTTTTGAAGTCTTAAAAATTTTTGGGTTCCACTTTCTCAAGAGCCAAAGTCTTATAAAGACAACTGCGTTTAGAAAAATCCTGTAAAATGAACCGTTAACTAAATATGAGCAAATCCGCGAGACGTTGTTCGCTCGAAGCAAGCTATACGCCGTGATTCTCTGGGCGAGGCAAGCAATACAATAACGCGTTGATCGGTCGAACAACGCGACGCGCGACGCGAGGCCGGCGCGTTATCACATTGCTTGCCTCGCCCGGCCGATTCAGAGGGCCAACGTCCCACGAATTCGCATATATTTATTTAACGGTTGATTTCAGAGGATTTTTTCGAACGCAGTTCTCTTTACATGACCTTGACCCATGAGAAAGTGAAACCCGAAAATTTTTAAGACTTTGAAAAAAATGTATATGGAAGATAATGAAACCACACTTCAATTTTCAAATTTCAGAAAAAATTTTTGGATTTTGGTCAGATGCTTTTCTCAATTTTATCGAAAACCGTTTGTTCTAAGAAAAAAAAGTAATGCAACATAAAAGACGCGATTTTATCAGCATTAAATCAATTATTTTAATGTTTAACAACCATGGAGCTCCGTTATCCGATCGAGCTGAAACTTTACACAGATTTTTTTTAAATTATTTGGAACAATTCTGGTGCCAACAAAACATTTCAAAAGTCGAAAACAAAAGGCACCCTAAGGCCCACTTTTAACATGGAACAGAACCTATACCCACTTTTTACACCAGTAATGGGAACGGTAGGGGCCCCCTCAAACGCCTGCTTCTCCCACCAAGTTCTCTTTCGTGCTATGGTGGGAACGGTTTTACCTCAATTGAGACAAAAATGCCCATCTCTGGTCTACACTGACAAAAGTGCAGGCAGAAAAATCCCGGACGTGAGCTCTCATATCCTCTCTGCCAGTATATAAGATGACGGGAAGCCTGCCAACCTCAGTCTTGACCATAACAAAACGAAACGCAGACATATTCCAATTCAAAGTTGATCGTTAGAAATCAACCTCTTGCACTATAATATCGAGTCAGACTCGTGATTTCGAATATAATCTACTATGAAGGTGCAGTATTAATTTTCTTTAAAACTAAATTTTATTTTACTGTTATGTTACTGTATTGTACTGTCTCTCCTGTTTTTTCACTGTTTTTTTCATTGTGGCCAAAACTATGTTATTATTATGTTATTATAGCACGTTGAATTTGCATCGATACCAGTTACAATATTATGAAGGAAAAAATATATGTCAACATTTACAAAATTGGGATCACCTTCATTTTTTAAAAAAAGAAATTTCCATTAATATTCGGACACTTAAAAAGGCGATAACTTTTTTAATATTGGACCATACGACTTGGATTGTTTTTGAGAAGCTACAACAATTTGTTACGTAAGGTGAAAAGAATTTTTTAGCAAAATTGCAATTGGTCATGTTTCGTAGATCTGTATCAATTACACATATTCCGAAAATTTAAAGATGGTCAAATTTATAGTTTTTCACGATTTTCGGCCTCTAACTGCAATAAATCCAAGACCCAGATCTACGAAACGTATTTTTTAGATTTTCGATATAGACCCACATAAAAAAATTATGAAATGCAACTTTTAGTATTTTCTCAACAATTCCGAGCAATTGCAATTTTTGAAAAAATGTCTAACTTCTCAAAAATGTTGAAATCTTATAGTCGAATATCAAATGAGTATTTTTTAAGAGCGTCCGAATATTAATGGGCGTCACTGTATACGTTGTATAAACGTGCACGTGGTATTTTCTATATTCTCTAGTGCGTAAGAGAAGAATTACCGGTATCGTGACAAAAGCGAGAGACAGTTTCGTAGGGTCCCGATCGCCGATAGATAGTTTGTGTTTTGCTTCTGGACCACGCAGAGAGGAAAACGCCAATTGCACTTAACTCCCCCGACACGTCGTGGAGGTGCGCGAGCGCACGCCTATCGACCAGATTCTCGTCTCTCCTCTCGTTTCCTCGCTGCCGGCGGAGGCATGTATGCATTTCACTTGAATCCCGGCTACGGCAACGCCTCAAACGTCTTCCGGGGATCGGAAATGTCCGGTCCCCACGTGGCTACGCGGAAACCACGAGGAAGGGAATCCAGTACACGTCCTGAGGAAAACGTCGCTCGCGCCCGAGGGCGCTGGGTCTTTTGATCTGTTGACTTGACACTCGAACTGGTCCAAATACGAGCGAATGGTCCATCATTATCTCATCACCGGCGAGCATTGAATTGGCCGCGTCGTCGTTCGAATCTCTGCGAGCAGATATCGCGAAACAAGCTCGCCGACGACGGAGGAGAAAACATAGTGTCCAGGCATGTGTGACATGTGACGAAGTGAATGTTTGCTCGACTTATCGGAGCCCTCGCGCTGTTTACCACTTCGTCCATCGACGACGGGCCGAATCGTTTCGCGATAGATCTCGGATCTTCGTCGAACACCGCATCGAAGGAAGTCCGATATGCGCCGTTCTCGAAGTGCCTGCAACCCTTCGGCGCCGCGTTACGTGCGATAGCCCAATAACGGAACTGATGACGCGGGAGTGCGTCAAATCTGACCTGTTTCGACGACACAGAAATGGGATGTCAAGTTCGGGCAACGAGCCTAACCGTAGCAGCAGTAGCTAACTCTGCTCCAGTTATTTCTCTAGTAAAATGCACCGGGCGATTGGTGTAACTGCATCGAACCGCGCGGAATCGCGGCCTTCCTGACATTAAAGCCTGTCGTATCGAAGTATCCGCAAGGCTGCACCGTTGCAAATTGGAAAACACCCATCGCCCAGTTCTGCCGGTAAATAGGCCACCGCTGGATGAATTCGATAGGAAGCGTACAATCGAAAAAGTTGCGTCTCGCGCGGAGGATGTGATACCATGTATCTAATTGGCAAAATATCGATTTCGGAAACGAACGCGGTCCAAAGGTTCATTCGAAAAGCAAAAGTCGCGCGGCTTACATAACGGAAACTCTGTGCGGACGGCCTCGCAAAGGGGAAACTCTTCGTGAAACTTCGAAGAACCATATCCTCCAGTTTGCTTCATCGTCGAGCTGACAGATCTGACAGTGTGGCAAGCTGGCAATTATGCGCGAAGACGTTTCTACCGTTCGATTCGGAGCAGCTTCCACGAGGGCTGATCGCGAAGACGAAGAGGATAGAGTCGAACAGATGCATCGGTAAGCCGAACGTCCGTGGTTATCTTTGCAAGGGGATGTCGGACAATAAATGTTCCTCCCACACGTTTTAGCAACATCAGCTGCTGATAACAACTGCAAAACGATTCGATCGTGTCAAGACTTGAGGGGGAATGCTCGTGATTACGTTCACCAGATCTTTCAATCACTAGGTATCGGTCAACGAGACAGATCTCGCTGGCATGTGTGATAATTACTCCCAGGAAGAGGTAAGTCGTTTACATATTCCTTAGCATGCAAACTGACATGTTCGGGCTAGGAAGTAGAAATCCGGAACAACAAGAATTTTGTAAACAGTGATTTTAACGCTAAACCTACCATTAACGGTCGAATGACCTTTTTCAGATTGTGTATTTTACAATTATTGAATTTATACATTATTATAATTCTATATTCAAGCGCACATTATAATAAAAATCGCGCAATATCCAAATAAATTCGATTGTATCATTTTTATACGGCAACGTATAGTGGAAATTTTTAGTGCTCGGTAGGTTTAGCGTTAAGGGGAAAAATGCGAAGAAATATGGGCGAATTCTTCCATATTTGAAGTCAGAGGTGTGCCACTTTGAATAAAAAATGTGTCACCATGTTCGAAATTAGCTTACAATTAGTGTTCTTTGAAGTTTTTATTTGAAAATTACCAAATGCTATTTGTTAACTAAATTGTGTTAGTTTTTCTTTTGTTTTAAAATTTTTTTTCATTACATAATTTAATTTGTTATTAGGTTGTGACACACGTTTGCACGATGAAAAAATTACTTCGTAAAATATTGGTAAGAAGAAAAGATATATTTTCAGAATAATCGAGCAAGTGTACTAATGCTTTTTTGCTTGAAGCGACCTTGCATTTGCGTTGTTCGAATTAATATCTTTTTTTATTTCTCGCTTAGAATTATTTTAAAAACTCGAGATGAACTTATCCTACAACTAACTAGTATTTTTAAAATATTTTTTCAATTCCGTTTCTTATCGAAATGATTTCAAGTCTCCCTGTTTTGAATGTTATTATT
Source organism: Lasioglossum leucozonium (assembly GCA_028454225.1). NCBI lineage: Eukaryota > Metazoa > Arthropoda > Insecta > Hymenoptera > Halictidae > Lasioglossum > Lasioglossum leucozonium. The sequence continues at coordinate 14,984,795 of CM052205.1, read as the reverse complement.
ATTGGTAATAAAGAATGTCCGATGTTCTCGGCGCTACGGTTATATCAACGGTTTGATCGAACCGTAGCGCCGAGAACATCGAACATTCTTTGTTATCAAATAATAATATAATATGTATATGCTTTCACGTTCATTTAATATTTTCATTTGTCGCTTTCTACAAATCCTACAAATAGCTTTCAATTAGTATTTTCCAAATGCTTTTCGAATTACAAGTATATAAAATATCTTTTATTATTGAAATTTGCTTTTCTTAAAACGTTAGTATAACATATGTTTTCAAAAGAATTACTCCATAATACAATTTAAAATGAAACATATTCTATGTACTTTGGAAAATATTATTAGTAAATCGAACATGATTTACAATAACAATTACCCTCATTTTGCGCTTTTGAATTATCATAGCTATCTACTTCAGTGTAATATCAAATGTTTACGCACAGTCTTTTATCACAACCAGTATTTATTTGACAATTTTTGCAATCAAAAGTAGACTATCGATGAAATTACAATCTATAAATAAAATCCATCGACATTGACATCTTCATCTGTATATATGCTATCGATAATTATAATCCCAAGTCATGTCGTTTCATTGTCATGCAAGATCGTTAACCATTCGTTTGCATAATCATTTAGTGCGCATCTTCCGGCAGATCATGTTCAGAAACTCGTGCAATCCGTGACATCAGATGAAAACCTGATTCAAAGTTTTCCGAGTATGTACACGGTTGACAAATTATCGATCTTCGACTTTGAGTGAAACAAATTATGATACATGCGCGATCATACTGATAGTGTCAAATTTAAAGGGGAGTTGCCGAGCGTATACTGTTACTTACACACTTGCCTCACGATACTATGTACAGGGTATCCTGAAAGTTATTGACCAGCATTTTTCATGAAAATGGTGAGTGTACAAACACGATTAAAACGAAAACAGCTGGACCGAATTTTATAAATAACGTAATAGCGTAATGATCTTCGACTGTTTAAACGGAATACGACATACTTTTTTTATGTCAATAAAAATATATACAGGGTGAAAATTATAAAGCGTTACAGAGGAATATTTACAAAAACAGTGATTATACGCAACAATGTTTCAGATGATAGTTGTTCGGTACCGAGGGGGACATCATGTGGTGGGGCTTTTAATTTTCCCGATTGATAAATTAAAGATAAATACATGTACATAGTAGAAATATGAAAAAATTTATATTTCTCTATACTCGACTTTTTATTTATCGTTACTTTAAATGTTTATTTATTTATCTTCACTTCAAATGCGAATTAAATGTATTTTAAAAGTCGTGTAATAATCGATAAGCGTATTAAATAAAACCATGTAAACGTGAATCGCGTAACAAAAACTGTGTAAAACGATACTCGGGTGTATTACGAAAATTAAGGCACGCAAACCTTCTAAAAATCGTATAATAAACCGTATCAAATTTCACGAATAACATACATTGTTATTAGGTGGGTGCATGTACATATTAATTCGTGGCTTCAGTGGCGGAACTATAAATTTTCATACACCCCCCCCCCCCCCCCGCAAAATATAATTTTGGACCTCCAGAAAAAAAAAACAATTTATATTACATAAAGAAAGATACTTATATTACATAAAAAAACCAACTTGTATTTTATAAAGAAACCAAATTTATATCACATACAAAGAACAACTTATAGTGTACTTTTAATTTAATCTAAATTAGGGATAATTTTAGTAAAATTACAAGATAATAAGTGCAAAAATTGTTAACTTTATTTTAATCGTTGAGTGGACCTTCAAAATTTACTTTAAAAATATAGTATTTATGAAATGGTAAATAGAAATGTAGTGAGTTACACATTAAATAATTATTAACAAATTTGTGTGGGACTGCATGACAGTGTTGCCAGATGAGGGGAGGAAGCACTAATTGAAGGGAAAAGTTACCCTCTTCCTGACAGTACCAAAAATATGCACGACAAAGACAAAACGCGTCACGTGTCCGAGCGGAAGCGTGGGGGAATAGCGTCGTAGAAGGGAAAGGTAGAGTGGAGAGACAAGTCTTGATCTGGCGACACTGTGCATCGGCATCAATAGTTCATAAATCTTGTACCCTCCGAATTCAAGATTGATTTATTACTTGTAAAATGTAGTGAATATACTATAGGAAATAGTGGAGGTTCTTCTGGACAGTAGAATGTATTTTGGTTATTTGTAAATAATCAACGGATTCATGAAGAAAGGGCTACAAATTAATTTGTACACCTAATATATGCAATATACCCAGTTCATTTTAACACTTTTTCACTATTTAATTATTTTTGATTCGTGATAAAGCGACAGTAAATGGTTGGTCAAATTTTTACTGCATCCGAAATTGTTTAACGACAGAGATCGCTAGAAATATTACAGGAATTAGGTCCGTAAAGAAAGGAGGATGTGGTTGGGCATCCCAATTAGACACTGAAAATTTATTCGATAAACACAAGTTGGCGTTATCACGGTGATAAATAACACACCTTATCCGTTAATCAATTTCTGTCGTTTCCGGCCGATTACCACAATGTGTTCGTCGAGATTCGAGCAGTATTTTTTCGGCGCAGTTAGGCAACAACAATTTATAATACATATCACCCTTGCAAATGTACTAAACGAACAGCAAAATTTTGTTTAATTCTAAATAAATAATCAATGAAACAAAGTTTTTTTTTCAATGACGAAGAACAAATCAACAGTGAAAATGCGTTGCAATATACTTACATACGTATGCATTGGTATCGACTTCTCGCGTGGGACCCATACATACAAATATGTATAACTAGGAGTTTTTACATGGACATTTATCTCTCTTTTTAATCATTTTAATGGATAAAATGTGTCTACACTTTTCAGTTGGTTTTGTTTACTTGTTAGTATATATAAAATCCAATTATTATTTTTAATTATACGCGACAAATAATGAAAGAAAATATAGTACTGAAATGTATGTCATTATTAGTAAAAGTTCTCAACAAATGCTTTCGACATTCCCGGCATTTCAACAATCGCTTGAACGGTATCATGCAGACTATTTTCAATTAAACTCCAGGTTTGAATGTTATCAATCTTGATAAGTCTACTAAAATATTTATCGACTACTATCAGTGATATTTATCAAATTATCTCTGCAACACGAACACTTTTTTCACAGTATTATCACTGCAGATCGTTATACAAATATTTAACTAAAAATCTGGTTTGGCTTCCTTTTAATAATTGCAATACGTCCAAGATGGTGTGACAACGTTTTTACATTCTTCTAATGTCGTCACAATTTTTGTCGTAAATTTTATCTTTCCAGTTTCAGTTTCATTAACTGAGTTATTATGATTTTATAGAAATTTTATATAGTTATGATCTGGTAGATGATTACAATAATTTAAGTAGTGTTTCAAAAAACCAATATGGCGTACGTATACATACATTTATATGTAAATTATAACCAATTACATACTTACTAACCAATGCTGAAGTTCGATACAATTTTATTGTATTATACATATATTATTAAAGCAACGAATTTGAAGGAACAATATTTTGTGTTTAGGTACTGTTACGCGGCGGCGATAGGGAGCGAGATAATGAGCGTAACCTTTTCAATTTCGAGTTTGATAGTAAGGCTTACAAGAGTCGACTGCGACTGCCAAGATGGTTAATAGGCATTCTAATTTTCCTGCTGACATCTTTGGTCATCATAAACACCTACACCACGGAACAATTTCCGGCCGTACACTTCGGAACTGTTCTCAACATCTCTTCGCAAGGTATATACTTTTTTATAATGATTCTTACCCTTATACAGATGGCTATAGTTTCATCTCCGTATTATGAAACTTTTACCAACACATTTTTAAGTGGAAAATATATAATATTAATTAAAAAATCAAGATGACATTAGCTTTTTATTTCAAATAAAACATTTTTTCAATTTTTTATATTGAACTTTATAGAAAAGTGATTACTGATTAATTTTTGTTGGAAACATTTTTTTTGTTAATAAGATATTATTGTTGTTATATTAGCTTAAAATAATGTTAACGGGGTAATCGTTGTATCCTGTATTAAAAAATATTTTTCAATAAAATAATATTAAAATAATATTCTTCATTAGATGCATACCTCTTAACGCTCCGCGCGGTTCCCATAGGCGCTTTAAACAATGATAAGTTTTCTTGACGGTCGACGATGGGTGTGATATTGGTCTGATCATACAGGCAAAAGTATGTTGGAGACATTTCACTTTGAAAGAAGCTGGGACTCCTTGAGACTTGAAAGATATTCATTGTCAATTGTATAAAACGTTCACGATTCTCCTTAGCTAATTGAATGTTCATTTTTTAAATAAAGTATAAGCAATACTTCTTATAGACAACAGCATCCTTAAGTTCGAGAAATATAAATATTGAAATCTTTATAAAAGAAAATAGACCAGTATTATTAAATAGGTTCTCCAGAGTATCAATAATAAGACGAACCATTTTCACGGTGAAAAATGCTGCCTATGAAATGTTCATATTTAATCGCTTCGTCTGACTACAATTTTTAAAAAATTCAATTGCCTTCATCGTTTTCAAAAGTGCTGAACATTTGCAAAATGATATATATTTGATAAAAGTCTATATGAGAAAGTTGATTTTTTAATAAATGTCATTCATAAATTTTTAATAAATGCCCATTCATCGACTGGGACCACTGAGCGCCGCGTCATGGTGCTGAAAAGTAAACGACCTGAAAGTTAATGGTGGGGGTCGCGCGGGAAAAAAGTGCCCCGGCACTGCCCTAAATTATTCTCAAAATGTTTCAGTGAATAAAATAAAGAACCCTACATACGTTGCATTTACTGATGCTCGCTTTCCTTTTTCAGAAAACTACGTGGAACTGAAGACGTTCTTCACGCCCGTGACTAATTCCGGTTTCGTGATCCATAACCAGGGTTGTCGACTTCCAGCGATGGACCCTTTCGATCCGGCCATCACGCGATTCATTCACAAAGAGAAGCCGATCGTCTGCGAACACGGTACTCATCTGCCGCTCGTCGACTCCAACAACACAGCGGTATACATAAACCCGATGGCGACGCAACATTTTTACAACGAATCCGAGGACGTCAACTGCTGTTGGCGACCTTTCTGGCGAATGAAAGACGAGGATAATGTTGTTACGTCAGTAAGACTCATCGTTTCTACTTGTAACAATACACATTACGTTTTCGAAGCAATCGGTGCTTCACAAATCCCAACGGAAAGCTATTGCGAAGGTATCCCGTGAAAAAAATTATTCAATTCTGCGATGAAATTTCAATGTGAATCGCAACGAGATGATATGCGAGGCCTGTCTGGAAAGTATCCGATTTTTGTTTGTACCATTATTCCTGAATGAACGTTCCTTCATGCTAGCGGCGAAGTCTATTAGTGGCCTAACCCAAAGTCGCCAGATGAGGGGAAAAAGTTACCCTCTCTATGTCAGTACCGGAGTAGTCACGTGACATTATGGAACGTGAGCGTTAGTCACGTGATATTCGGGTGACTGATCTGTCATTAGCCTCTTTGGATATTGCACTTGGTGGCGTCTAAACTCGAAGGACCACTACTGATGTGGACTCTAAATTCAATGTACCGTGGTACCTCTCTAGTCTAAGCTTGTTACCGAACTGATACAAACTATTTTACTAACTAACCCCACCCTTAAGTGTACTAACTACCCTTTCGGGTCCTCCCCAAGTGTAGGGTGGGGCAACCGAGCAGCTAGTGTTTTTCAAATGCTTATTTTTTCTCGGAAATGCGAAAGATCTGCGGTACAAAATGTAAAGATGATTTTAAAAAGTGTTTCTAAAACCGGAAGGATACCTGAAAGAACGTTGATGTACATCGTCGATAGAATGATACGCGCTACAAGGTCAGATACTTTCCGGATGAAGCTCGTGCAATCGTGGCTCGTACCCGCTCAGCGAACGTTTGGCTTATTCTATGAAGTGAAGCATGTAAAACTATTTTCACTTGCAGATTCAGCAACGAGTGTTTCACCTTCCAGAATTCGTCGACCGTCAGGGCCGAGTTCGTGAAGATCGAATGTTCTCGGAACAAGGAGACAATATACAAGGACTACCACGCGTTCTTACCCCGTTTCCGATCGATTGAAAAGAAATACGGGGGCTCGAGAGCCGCCAATGCGAAATCCGAATACCTCAGCCTGTTGATGATCGGTCTGGACTCGGTCTCTAGAATCAATTTCCACAGGATGATGCCGAAGACCGTCGGGGCTTTGGAGAAGCTCGGAGCAGTCGAAATGTTAGGCTACACGAAGGTAGCCGACAACACGTACCCGAACCTAGTACCTGTTCTGAGCGGTCTATCGGAGGGAGAACTGCACGATCTCTGTTGGCAAACGAAGGACAAGACGTTCGACGACTGCCCGTTTATCTGGAAGAACTTCAGCGCGGCCGGCTATCGGACCGTTTTCGGCGAGGATGCTTGCGGCATGACGACGTTTAATTACTTAAAACCGGGGTTCCGAGTGCAGCCGACCGACTACTATTGGAGGCCGTTCTGCATCGCTTCGGAGAAAGATATCGGCAACACGCACAAACTGAACGCTAATCTATGCGTGGGGACCAGAAAGACGTTCGACAACTTGCTGCACTACAGCCGGAAAACTGCCACGCAATTCGCCGGAGACCCCTACTTCGGTTTATTCTGGGAGGCCAGTTTGACCCACGATTTCTTCAATTACCCGCAATTAGGCGACGACTCCTATCACGACTTCATCTCGTACTTGTCCAAGGAACAGTTACTTAACCGCACGGCGCTGATAGTGATGAGCGACCACGGGATGAGATGGGGCGAGTTTCGCGAGACGTACCAGGGCAGGATGGAGGACAGTCTTCCGTTTGTGTTCATCGTGTTGCCTCCTTGGTGGAAGGATAAGTACCAGATAGCCTGGGCCAACCTCCGCAAGAATGCCCGCAGTCTGACGACAGCTTTCGACTTGCACGAGACGTTGATGGACCTGCTACAGTTGAAGAACGTGGAGGAGCCTACTCTGAAGGACCGTTTCAGAGTACTGTCGTCGATAGAACGCTTGCCCCGCGGGATTAGCTGGTTCCTACCGATACCTGATTACCGAACGTGCACTATGGCCGGCATTGCCAGCCATTGGTGCATGTGTCACAGTAGCAACGATGTACCTTTAGACGACAAGAGGCTTCGGGACAAAGCTCTCTTCCTCGTCGCAGAGCTGAACCAGATGCTGAAGAAATTCGTGCAATGCGCGATTCTCAAGCTGAAGGAGATACGAGCCGCGAAAGCGTGGAAAGACAAAAGTGATAAATCCGATCTTATCGACTATACGATAACGATTCAAACGGAACCCGGCGACGCGATATTCGAAGGGACGGTGCGGGACAGGGGCAAGAATAGTAACAACAAATTGGTCGGGTCTGTTAGTAGGTTAAACGCATACGGCAAACAGAGCGCTTGCGTCGATGAGTTCAATATGAGGCTGTATTGTTATTGCCTGTAGGGATCTACGTGTTTCATCGCCTTCTCTGGTTGCTTTGCCAGCGGCTCTAATATCTTCGGATAGCATTGTCGCAGTGAAATGTATATATAAGATGAATCACACTGTGATAAGATTCTTACTTTAAGGATGTAGAGTGCTCACGATATTTCATACTTAACAAATTGAACATTCATATCTTCGCGGCGTTGTCACCGGTTGGTTGGCTGTTTGTTCACCTACCAGGCGGCGAGATTCTAGTCTGTTTTTAGTATTAGATTGCGGATTTTATGCATTTATGACCAAAATGAGTAATTGCAGTTTGAAAGAATAGGAAGACTCGAAGCATTCAAGATAAACCGTATACATTACTGTGCAAAAGAAAGAACCACCCGGCCATATTTAATAGAAAAGCGTAAAAAATCAAATAAGAACACAGTAAGTTCTGCTGTTTAATTGAATAGTTCTGAGAATATGTATTATTGCGGATTATGTAATACTTTAAATGCAATATATCAATCATTGTACAATACAATTTCCACATAAAGATATTGTTTGTCGTTATAATTATACTGGGTGCTTCTTTCTTGCGCACAGTAGTGTACATTACTTTCGGCCTATTCAAATAATTGAAGAAAGAAAGATATAAGTAGCTCATAAGATGCACAGATTTTTTATCTTGCATAAAGATCCGCGGTCTATTTATTGAGTACTCGAACGTTTCAAAGTCGTCCTTTAACTTCCCAAGTTATAGCAAGTGGCCTAAGGGGGTGTGGCACTGTTGCGCTGCGAATTGTGAACACATTTGCAAGCAATTTAAACGAAGTAATTGTCAGAATATTGTTAAAATGTAGAACACTGTGAGATGAATAATAAGTTTTTGGAAGTTACACATGGATGTTACACAAAAACATTTTTTAACGACTTTTACGTGATTTTAACGACTTTTTTAACGACTTTTACGTGGTTCGTGCAAGGTTTTTACAGATACATGATTTTGTTTATTCTCTTAAACAGTAATCATTCGCACTTTTGATACTGAAATGGTGCTGCATCCTCTCAAGGGGGTGGTTTTCGGGGTCCGAGAATATGTCTGCCAAACGAATTTTTGAAATTTAACCAATTGTCGATGTTAAAAAAATTTTAATTGAACGATGTACATAAAACATCGATATTTTGAATTATTTTCGTTTTCTAGAGAAACGATCTTGAGCTTGGTTGAAATAACGGCTGTCTAAATCAGACTAACCCCTTAGGATGACAATTGCTTAATATTCAATGCGTGCTATTTTCATAAAAAAAAGATATAAAAAAGATTTAAAAATGAAAATTCTGACTAGGTTGCCGAGCAGTTAACACGTTTACAGTTCGAACGTTTAAATTTGAATAGAATAGATACAATGGCTTCCTTAAAGGTGATAGTAAACAATTTCTTTTTAAGTAAACTTTATTTTATTGTTGTACTATTTTCGAAACGATTTCCAAATGAATTTAACTTGTAGTACTTGTACTGACTTACGCGTGACCTTTTAGTTAAAATTATTCTAAATAACGTATGGAACGTGGAGCTGAAAACGTGTTGTATACCCAAGGTAAACCATTGTCAGTGTTTTAGTTGATGGAAATTGCACATTGCCTATTTTACATCTCTGCAAGATGGCGATAATTTTGAACAGTTTCCTGTATAATAAAAAAGGCCTCTTATAAAAGCTGTACGAGAACATACAGAAATGCAATGACAAATGTGATGTTAGAACAATTGCAATTTAGTAATTTTGAGAAAACTTCTGTAGCATACTTATATAAGTACGTGTAGTATTCTTTTCTATTTTAAAAACTGTAAAGTAATTGCAAATTTGAAACTTCACTGCAATTACATCTCGTTTCCCATCGATCTATATAATATTATTTTTGTAAAGAGTTACATACATATATATGGTTGAAACAATATGATAAATATAGTAATTTGTGAACGACTGATTTAAAATTTTTTAAATCTTGGAAGGATGACAGTATTAGATCGGATAAAGAAATTGGCTGGTGTTATGGGTGTATTCCCATTTAGAAGAGTTGAAATATCGATTTTTATTTGCATTGCATTTTCTAACAGTGTTATGCTTTAAAATTAATCGAAAATGATTTTAACGAAATATTGATGGTATCGATTTTAATTCCTATATGTTTTAAATGAGTGTTGTATCGTATACTGCAAATTAAAGTAGAACATATAGAACATATCATACAAATTTTACTTTATGAACAGGCTCAGATATTGCCGTCTGTACAATCATCAAAAACATTCATTTTTTCAAAAATTAAACTTCATCACTTTTGGTTTTTCAGTGTTACTTTCACATAAAGAGATACCGCCTAAATGGATAATCACCTGTAATCAAACACTTTATAATACACATATACAATGTATGCAGGGATCTCCATCTAACTTGCGTGTTGTATACAGTATGTCTTTTTCAACTGATAATGCAAGAATATCCTACACATCATTGATAAATGATTATTATAAAAATTGTTTTGTATAAAGAGGGACATCACATATTGTAAATAGTTCTTTGTACACAATATTGCAAAGACTATTTCAAGTTCCACTTAATTTCTTTAAACAAATTATTGGGTCAGTTAAATTGACAAAATTTTATTTGCAACATTTTTCATCCATACATTAGTATGGATATTTTTGATATGCATAAACTTTTAAGAAACGTTTCAAGCAAAAGTTACTCGGTTTAATAAGAATTATATATATGTACATATAGAAATTTATTTCACAATTTCATTAAAGAAAAGTTGATCTTGAAATTTTTGCTGTAATTTCATGTATAAAAAAATCATTTACAATGATTTTGTGTTCTGAATGATGTATGATATATACTTGTGTCCAGTGTCAAATAACATGCTGTATATAATGATTTTTTTTTTACTTTATAAAATTGATTAAATATAACGTTGGACTTGTTAAGTGTACTATAAAGAAAACTTGGACTGATCCAGTATAAGCCTATATTGCCTAAATTTTGGATTATGGATTTAGTTATTTGTTAGTTAATAAATAATTATAATTCACAGAATTTCCTCATTCAGTATATCTACATATGTATTTAACGTTCTTGTTGTGATAATGAAATAATGCTTGTAGTATTTTTTTTATATTATAGTATTAAAAAACCATTTACTTATATATGTATAATTTTACACAGCAAAATGACTGTATTGCAACTCTTTTCAATTTGACCAAAATTTTTCTATTAAATTCATCGAAATAGAAATATATTTTTTTTATGTTACAGCATTGAATTAACGCCCTTTTCATGTGGCGCAATGCCACAATTCTAATCAAATTTAAATGTAAAAATAAATATTTTATGAGACAATGTCCAACCATCAATTTTTAATTAATAGGAAAGTGTCTAAAAGTTTTACAATACTCTAATCTATTTATGCTCTAATAGTAATAATACAAAAAAGTATTAATATATTCTGTCATATATGTATGTATACTATCTGTATGTATGTCATATAGTGCTATATACTAAAAAACAAAGGCAGATCGGAAATTGAATTGAGACATTTACTTTCAATTTTAATTAATCTTATGTTGTTCGATTAATATCAACGTTTAATTTTGGAATTATTTAATGATATGCATTAATGTAAAATGATTATAAAATTGACAAATATAAATAAGGTAGAAATATGACCACTATATAGAAACTGTAATTTATTTAAGTTTTCATTTGAATGAGTGAAATAGAAAAGTTATTTATAAAAGAACAAAGTAGTTACAAGTGTGTTGTACTGAATGAAAAAACTGTACCTTACGTCTTGTAAACAAAACATATACAGCAGTGTTACAGAAACACTTGTAAACTAAGAAAAATGTACAATTTAATGTAAACATTTTTTCAATAAAAATCTTAAATGCCAGTTAAATAACTAAATAGTACGATTTGTAACAAACAATGGAATTATGCTTCACGGTTAACAAACCGTAATTTCGTAGTCCACTGTTTAAATGCAAAATTTCTGTTTTTATAACGCATTTATACATCACTCATACATGTTAAACATAAAATAATTTACTTTAAATTATGTATTCACATATTGTTGACGTTTATATGAATTATTGGTGATAACAATACCACTTTCATATAATGAGACAGGAAGTATGTGTACTCAATGGTTACTATATTATGCTAGTTGTATACAACTTAAACAACCTAATATTTGGCTACCAATCCTGTTGGTACCACAATATTCAAAGGAAGCAAGAGACACCACCTGGTATAGAAACACACAATGTCAACACATGCACTTCAATTATATGCACAGTTTATAAATGTCACTTTGTCTATACACTGTATTTAAAATTCTTAGATTCCCCTTATCCCGTTATAAATTCGATTTACTGAGCCTTGTTGGAATAAATTCTTTATTTCTGAAACAGATATAAAATATCAGTGTATTGTAACATTAAACAAAAAGGCAACTTAAATCAATTAAACTTACCCTCTTTTTGTGTATTCGTGAATTCTACTTCAGGAAATGCAACATCGAACGTAATAAATAAAGTACCATGGACATTGTTATTGTCATAACTAGGCATTCCTTCTCCTTTCTTCTGAATACGAGCTCCTGGTTTAGTAATCTTATCCCTCTGAATAGTCACTTTGTGACCATCCAAATGTTTCAGATCCATTTTAAAGCCTATTAGAGCATCCTGCATAGATATAGTAACATTTGTGAAAAGATCATCGCCAATCCTTCCAAACACTGGATGTGGTTGTGTTCGTATTTTTAATATCAAATTCCCAGGTTCTCCATCTATATGAGGTTCCCCTTCTGCTGTAAACTTGATTTCTTGCCCATCCACCATACCAGGTTCTACTTCAACTTCGAGCAGTCGTTCTTCAGTGACAAATTTAACATTTGGACAATCCGAACATACATTTTGTTGTATCATATGATATCTTCCATTTCCTAAACTACGAGTGACAAGTTCTTGTCTACAATTACATTTTCTAGTTCCTTTAACTGGCTTCATAACAGGCTTATTTCTAGTTATCTGAAAATGAATACATGTGGGAATGAAAACAACGCACGGCGATTTATCGACGCTTGATCACAGCGCGGAACGCTGTTTATGTGAGTGTATGTTTGCGCGTGTACGTGTGAAGACGAGAAAAATTGACGATTGCCGAAAGGGCCATGGGAAGAGAAACGCAGCCGAAAAGTCAGTTCTAAACGAGTCGTTGACCAAAGCTTTACTATGCCTCATTATACCTCAATCTCTTTTGCTTAATAAACATTGTTTTTGTTACAATATCGCGTCTTCAGTCTTTTTTCCGTTTCTTTCTGGTAAGCCATCCTATATACATAATAAATGAAAGTTCTATCAATTACTTTGGTTATATACTAAATCTCACCTCTATAAAACTTCCACTATATAATTCTTCTAAGGTAACCATTAAATCCATTTGAATATTAGAACCTTTCGGTACTTCCTGTTGTTGTTGTTGAGATTCTCCACCAAAATGGAAACCAAAATCTCCAAAGAAACTTGAGAAAAGATCAGGATTGTTCGCCATACCATCTCTTTTTAAACATTCTTCTCCACACCTATCATACATTTCTCTCTTCTCATTATCAGAAAGAACTTCATAGGCCGCACCCAAGTCTTGGAACTTTTGTGAAGCAGTTGGGTCATCTTTGTTTTTATCAGGATGCAATTCTTTCGCCAGCTTTCTGTACGCCTTTTTTTATTGCAAGTTGACTGGCAGTTGATGGTATGCCTAAAATGGCATAAAAGTCCCTCCTACAAACCACATAGCTTGTTGTATTCTTTACGATTAAGAATAATTAAAATTAGAGATACGGTATCAAATAATTTCGTGCTAGCATAGAGTTCAAAAAACCAACATTTACGATCGTGATCAAATATTAAATAAATAGAACACAAAAATGACAAAAATATATTCCACTAAAATACTTCAGTATATTTGCTGGTTTTTAAATAGTGTACTTGCATTTGTTTTATTATTATATTGTTAGTTTAACAGACAAATAGTTCACGAAATTAGAGGTTATGAATCTTTTGTAACGTAAACATTTTCTAACTATGCAACAAGCAAATTATAGAAAAACAATTAAGTGTGTGACTTACCCTGCTGCAGCTAAGATTACATATATTGTTAAATTTATGAACAAAGAGAAAATTAATTTGATCGCTGCCATCCTAGCAGACGTTACAACAAACATCGGTGCTTAAATAGGTCGTGGGTGCTCCGGATTGGCTCACCAGTTTTCAGGTATATTTCTATGTAACGAAAATATACGTACAACATACAATTAATTTTTATGAATGAAAACTGATTGATCGCACCCTCTCTGGTACACTAACATTAAAATATAAAATTCTTATAAACCTATTTATTCGTTAAATTTTGATGAAAAATGTGAATAATATAACACATAAAAGTTCAAGTAATTATGAAATTTAAACAAATAGAAATGGTAGTAAGACTAAAATATGTGATTCATACAACCACAGCCGGCACAGCCTACTAAATAGAGTAGACTGTGATACAACACTTATACACATACATACATAAGTACTTACATGTGTATACATATGTGCATAAATAGAGGAAGCCTTTAATTGCAACAAGCCGCTACGTTCGTTTTTTAACACGCTTTACTTTGCCGTGCTCAAGAATGAGTAAAAATGTAAATTACGGTGTAATAAGGTGGTAACAGCACGCAATGTTGTTTAATCAGTCCTCCTGGAATGATATACGTATTATATTTGCACACATCATGCATTACAAATACGTAAACTGTAAAATAATATCATAGTACATGTACATAGATATTGACTGCTGAGCAACGTTATCAGGTGTCAGTTTACTGTTTCAGGATAGTTGACATACAATAAAGTCAGTCATTGGTTTAATCATGTCAATATGTAAATTCTATCCAGTATTACTACAAAAAAATTTATTAGAAAAAATCCAGTCACAAATTACATGACAAAAACGTTGTTGGCTGTAATTGTTATCTTATAAGATACTCATAGGTTATGAAAATAGTGTATCAAATATCTCACAAAATGCAGAAACATATGCACTTATGGAAAGGTGTTGACAAAGTATTATACAGTTTTAGTGACAAGCCTTGTGGCATTATTTCCAAATTGGTTACTATTAAAGATCATATTTTTGTAACAACTACCTCAAATAATGTATATCATGGAGAAGTATCATTTATAGACAACAAATCTCCAATATTAATTTTCAACAGTGCTCCATTCAATGCAGTTGACATAGCATCTAACTCGGAGCATTTGTTTATTGTGGATACTAATGGATATGTTTTGAAAGTAAATCCTCAAGATATGAGTGTAATAAATACGATAATTATAAAAGAAGAAATCAAATGTTGCAGTCATGGGTATGATCAAAAATTTTAATAACTATTGAAATTAATGTTGCAATTAATTCTTTATTTACAGTTCACGTACTGAAATGATTATATTTAGAATCATTAATGTTATTACAGGTATAAATTAGAAAATGAAATTCTTAAAGTAAAATCGATAGCTGTCAACGATCAAGCAGCATTGTTTGTAACAGAAGAAGGCCAACTTTGGGCTAGTGGCAATCAGTCACAAATAGACATTAATAGCATAGAGCCTAAAAAGGTGAAATTTTTCGAGGGTAGAACCATTTCCATTGTTTCGTGTGGTTTTAATTTTAATGTAGTCGCTGCAAGGAAAATACTGAAAACTATGAAAGATGATACTGATAGTGAAAGCGACTTGAAAGAAGATGTTTTCATTAATTCATGTCCTCAGTGTCTTAACACTATATTACTAACTCCTACAAGTGTAACATCATCGGATACTTGTCCAACCGGACTCATTGCACAACAATTCAGCGAAGATCGGTCGACTATCTCGACCAGCGCTTTATCAATTAATAGTAAAGACTATGATTCTACATCTCTTGCGGACGCTATCAAAGCAGAACAAATTTCTAAGCTAAGTGAAAATGAAGAACAATGTTTGAACAGTACTACAAACTCTGATAAGGAGGAAAAGAAAAATGTTATTTTTATAAATACAGAAGTTGCAAAACAGTTTCTCACCAAACAGTTATCTTGGGTTTCTTCTTATGGAAGTGTTAAAGAAGATATACCTTTGGAGAATATTGAAACACCAACAAAATTACTCAAACAAAATGTATCTAATGTAGCTAATTTGGTATATGAAGGTGTAAAAAATGTAGGTGATAAAGTTGTTACATTATCTAGACATATGAGTGGGAGTTCAGACATTAACGAATTAAAAAATGACAGTAGTGAACATTTAGTAGATGTAGCAGAAGACTGTTTGGAACCTGCTAATACTAGTTTGACATTAAGTTTACGATGCGAAGAATTTCCATGGTCATCGAGTAGTGGTACGTCGGAGCATGAATTATCCCAACAGGGATTAAATGAAAGAATTGCTACATTAACACATGCTGGCAGTAACATTTTGTCAACTGAATTATGGACATGGGGTGACATTGAATTTGGACAATTGGGAACAGGAGATACTATCAATCGTTTACGACCTGTTTTAGTGGCGAAACTTAGCAATATTGGACTCAGAAAAGTTACATGTGGTGCATTTCATATTGTTGCCTTAACATTGGATGGTAGAGCCTTTGCTTGGGGAAGAAATAACTGTAAACAAGTGATGCTAGAATCTGGTGCTTGTCGAAGTGCACCTCAATTATTTTCCACCAATTTATCAGTAACTGAGAGGGCTAAAGATATAGCAGCTGGCAGCTTCCACAGTTTAATAATGATGCATCATGGCTTATACTTTGTTGGAAAGTCAAGGTAATTTGATAGTAATTCTGTCATGATAATTTGATAATAATTCAGTTGAAAACTATTATATATACATAATGTTTTTTTTATTATTATACATTTAAAAAATGAAGATTTCTTTAGAAATAAATTTTGTCTAGGACTTGCTGGTCTTAATCCAGCACTGCTTCTACTTATTTATTCAAATTCATTATAATGATTTCAGTAAAATTGGAGACATGTTTCATCTTGATATTGAAATATGTAGCGACTGCAGTATAACTGAGATATTCGGTTCAGGAGAATATAGTTGCTGTTCTGTGATAAATGAAACTGAAAGAAATATCTCTCAAGACTTAATAGAGGATCAAATCTATTTGGAAGAGATATTGATTATCTATAAAAATTTAATCAAGCCATTGCAAAAAAAGGGAGGTGCTATGCAAGAATTGAATGTTTATGAAACGTTATGTAGATATTATACAGAACTATTAAATTTTAGTGTCCTACATATTATTAGTCTATGGAACTATTTCAATCATATTGGTGAAGCATATGAAGTAGTAGTTGTTGCTAATGTTGAGGAATACATCACTGTATACAAATATTACTTAAATGCAATATGTGATGTCATCTCTCTAAATGGCTTTTCATATATTGCAAAAATAATTGAGGTGCCACGAATAGTAACAAATTTATTTACTAATAAATTGAAAAGTAACGAAAAAAAAAAAATTGAAAATGAAATTGTTATCAGTATGGCATTACAGTATCCATTGCAGAATTTAAAAAGGTAAATGTAAATTACGTACTTGAACCTTTGTTACTATATATATATATATTTTACATATGTATCCAGATATAAAAACATGGTTCATAATTTGATGATGTGTAATGATGCAAGAATGGGCGTAGAACGATTTCAAGATGCTTTAATAAAATGGGAACAGATATGCGAGGAACATGAAAAACAACAAAAGGAAGCTGAAGCAACAAAATTGTTTTGGAATAGTTCTGGCAAATTGGGAGAAGTTTTAAAATCTCCTAATAGGAGACTTATAAGAGAATCAAAATCACACCCCATAGCAATGTCTAATTCTGGATATTTTTCTACTCATTGGTTTGCATTGTTGACTGACATATTTATTCATGTTACTGGAACGACTCATACAATTTATCCACTTAAAACCTTATGGGTATCAATTTTAGCAGATTCTGAAGTATTACAAGTAAGTTAAACTAAATTTCAGGGGATTTGAATTCAGATTGCATTGATTAGTTACTTGTAGTATAATTTCTTATACGTTTATCTTTCAGAATGCTATACTAATAAAAGCCCCAGAAGATACATTTGTATTGTATACTGAAACACCTTTTGAGCGTAATGAATGGCTACATACTTTGCGATATGCTATAAAATGTAATCTACAAAGGGTTATTGGACATGACCCACCGATAACACGTTCTGGCTCTTATTTTTTTATAAAGCACAGTCTTTATAAACAAGCAAAATATACTGGTTCGTGCGTTATTTGAAAGATTTTATAATAGATTTTATTTATTATATTTTTATAGTTTGATGTAATTATAATCCAAATTGTAAAATTTTGGGAAAAAATGATGAGTTGAGTATAATCTTAATTCTTAAAATTATAAAATAATAGACAAAAAGTTATAAAACTTGTACATGTAAATTGCGGCATAGTACACAATGTAAAAAAAAACTTTGTAATGTAACTACATATCTTTCTGGAGATCATTTGTTTGTGTTTATGAATATACAAACTGTGTGAAAATGTAAAAACACATTTAAGTTCTCCATGTTATTTTTCTTTTTTTTACAAGAATTTACTTTTTCGAACAACATAATTAATTGTCTACATATACAAAAAGGTGCATTTCTTTGTTGTCGAAATAAAAATATTATATATATTTATTTGTAGGACGTTGGCTACTTGGTAAACCACATGGTTTTGGAAAATTAGAGTGGAATGATGGTCGTACGTATATAGGACAGTTTCATAAAGGTGTTTTTTCATGGAACTGGAAAAATGGTAATTCCATCACATGGTACATATGAAGGACAATGGAAAGATGGCCAACAAACTGGATATGGGACTTTGAAGTTGGTTTATTAAATAAATAATAATATATTTTAGACACAGTAATGGACATAATATATTTTAGGTATAGTAATGGAGACTTTTACGAAGGATATTTCAAAGATGGAGTACCACATGGTCATGGTATTAAAAAGGAAGGTTACTTCATGGCATGTGTAGCATCCGTTTACATTGGGGAATGGGACAACGGTGTCAAGCAAGGTTACGGAATTATGGATGACATTATAACAGGTATATACGGTTATTGTATAATTGAATTTGAAGTATACCAAAACTTTAGTGTTTTAGAAAACAAGTAGTAAGCACTTATTAAATACATTTGCAAGATAAAGCTTCTGTACATATACGCAAAAATTTATATTAATGCAAAAACAAACATAATTTACGTTTTTAAATTTTACGTGTACTGTTCATAGAGAAGACGATATTGTTTTTATTCTATTTGTTAAAAAGGTAATGTAAATATTTAATGATGAAGAATAACAATAGAAATTTTTCCATAACTTTATAATGCATACATTTTTCTTATAATTATATGTTTAACATAAAATCGTAATTAGCCTGCAATAAATTAGCCTCACACTCTCTGTGTTTAAACATTTTATTAATTATCGATTCATTAAATAATGCAATGTTGTTATAGGTGAAAAATATTTGGGATCTTGGAATAATGATATGAAACACGGTCCTGGCTTAATTGTAACTTTAGATGGTATTTATTATGAAGGAGTTTTTACTCAGGACGTTTTAACGGTAAAATTCTTAAAGATTAAACATTTTTTCGAATATACATATAACAGCATAAATTTCTAGAAATATTAAAGCAAATATACTACTTAATTAAAGGGTCATGGAGTCATGGTATTTGAAGATGGTACTCACTATGAAGGTGAATTTAAATCAGCTGGTATATTTTGTGGAAAAGGTACATTAACCTTTCAAACTGGTGAGCGATTGGAAGGCAATATGAATGGAGTATGGAATGAGAGTATAAAAGTTGTTGCAACATTACATTTAAAAGAAAATATGGAAAATGTAAAAACCAATTCAAAACCAATGTACGTGATTTATAGGGCAATGAGTGTTTGTATTTATATGCAAATCATTTTTATTATTTTGTTATAGATCATTTGGAAAGTTATGCGTACCACCAGATCAAAAATGGAAGGTCATATTTAAACAATGTTATCAACAACTTGGTATACTTGAAACAGATTCTAAATCTACAAATATGACAGACAAATGTGCCCAAGCACAACGTGCGTGGCAAAATGTTGCTAGTATAATGACTAAATCTCGCCAAAAAAACACTATCTAAAAAAAATACGTCGACAATTACATCGACCACTAACGAAATAAATAACCAAACTACTGACGAGTTAGATAAAATTCCCAGTTTTGGAGAAAAATTAACTTATGAAAATTATAAAGATATTCACACATACTTGATGAAAGCTTTTGAATGTCAACATCATCCATTGGGTGCTCTTTTAACAGATATTTCTACTGTATACACAGCTACATATGGTGGTGTAAGAGTTCATCCTCTATTGCTTGATCATGCTATATCTGAACTTCACAGCATTACATCAAGAATATATGAAATAATTACTTTATTATTCCCAATATTACCACCTGATGGAACAGACCTTTCACTGGAATCAGAAAATGGAGAAGAAGGGTATGCTGGTTTTACATAATTACTATAGTTCACGTAATTTTGTATTTGTAGATACTATAAGTGATTGCACAAACTGTAGTAAAGTAAAGACCTTAGTAAAATTTTAATAATTTAATGTTGGAAATGATCTTCAATTTATATACTTTCTTACAGAATAGTTTAATTATAGCTATAATAGTCTAACTAAAAACTATAAATTTAATAATTTTTACATTACTTTATTAGGCAGGTTATAAATACTATTGCTATAATGCATCCAATAATATTACCTCGTATGCACTATGTACTTTTTGTACTATATGCTCTACATAACTCGAAAGAAGATGAATCCTATTGGAAAAGACTAATGAAATGGAATAAACAACCGGATATAACATTAATGGCTTTCCTAGATATTGATCAGTAAGCATTTATATATTGTTCGTATTAAAATATAATTTATTATCTTTGAATATGAACTGACAAATGAAATTTATAGGAAATTTTGGAAGAACGGAAATTTAATAAATATGACCGAAAATAGATTACAGTATCAAGCCAAATCACATTTCAATGAAGCAATAGAGACTTTGCAACAACTGAAAACTACATTTTCTCCGTTAGAAAAGTTATTAATCGTAAAAAATACATTTGAACAAATGACACAAGTAAGTATATTTGTAATTATATATCATATTATTTAAGAAATTACTATACCCAGCTTTCATTAGATAGTACAAAGAGAATTGGGTTCTACATATCTATGGACAATGGACGAGCTACTTCCTGTTTTTTGTTATGTTGTAATTCGGGCTAGTATATTAAAATTAGGCAGCGAAATTCAGTTTATAGAAGACTTTATGGAACCTTCCCTGTGGAATGGTGAGCTTGGAATTATGTTTACTACACTTAAGGTAAGAGATAGTTTTTTAGAAAATAATTTAAAAGCCAAGTGATCTAAATATTTACTTTTTTAGGCAAGTTATTATCAAATATTACAGGAAAAGATTAATGTAGGTGACTAAAAATGTAAAGAATATATTATTGGAAAATTCATTCTAATAATACTTAAAATAATAAACTGTTAAACGATGAATGCAAAAAAAAAATTCAATAAGTCATAACGAAGTACCTCAGACATCAATGTTACTTAGGTAAAAAAAAATGTAATTTAAGAGAACTGTATGATATCATTTGAATGATTATTCATTTCTGTAAATAGTAAATGATGCATTTATTACATTATTTCAGCATGGCATAAATATACTGTAATATAAATTAAAATCATTGACCTATTAATTTGGTTCCACTATTTTTATATATAACAAAAAGCTGTAATACCTATGCATTCATTCGAATATTACATACAAAGTAGGAATTTCGATAATAATAATATGTATTATATATTTTATTTTTAACATTAATGTATATTCTGTTAAGTTTCATCAAGCATTTATATGTATAAAAATCTACAAATTAATAGTAACCAAGTTGTTTTAGAATAATTTTCAAGTATATGAAGAATGCCATACCAAAAATAAAGAATACTTCACTATCTGTAATTATGAATTAATATAAAATGTTATATGATTATTTAAATTATCTACTGCCATAAATCATGGAATTTATGAAAACTACGTTGTAATTTAATATTATTAAAGGCATGTGCTATTTATATTATCCTATTTATAATATCATTATGTATTATAACAATATCACGATAATGTATGCAATACTTTATTAAAATATATTGTGTTGTTACTCCTAATTCTATCAAAAATTGTATAACAACATTATGATATTTTGAATCTCAAAACTGATTTCGAATTGACATAAAAAGATTTTTTTTGTATGATAATCAATATTTTGAATTTACTAATTCATAAAATATGTTATACATATCCATATCTAATGTGAAAAGTATAGTTCACACATATGTAAAATTTAATATAATGTAACTTACATACATACAAACGTAACATTGACTGCTTTTTCGTTCTCGATCTTCATTTGTTTAATTTACTATCCATTTTTACTTTTTCAAAATAAAAAAGTAAATACCTAAATATTTACATATTCAGAAATTTCATTTGACTATATTCAATTAGAAATATGTAAATAACTGGTTTACACGATATATTGACTAAAATTGTTTCAAACAAATAAAGTGGTGTGTGTTAGTGCGCATGTTTTGGGTAGCAGCATGATCTCAAAACATATTAGTAATTGTAAATCGTAACATTTCCTACGATCAAAATTGAACATTTAAATAGAAGAAGTGATTCAACATAATTAAATCGCACTTGTTACAAACATGGAAGTTGTTAGGAGTGTATGGAGAAAACCTCTTTTAATGTACAAAGTTGGAATGCAGGTGTCTTTGCGAAATAGGTACATGGTGAGACTGATATAACCTAAACTTCATTTTATATTTTCTACAACAGCTTTTGATCATGTTAATCTGAACACGTACCATTTTGCTGTCACAATTATTTTTGTCATATCTACTTTAGTATTTTTATTGAAACTAAATGTAAAAAATTCGTTGGTATTTCATCCTGTTTTATGGTATACCATTAGTTTTAATTTACCGGTATATTTTTCATTACCTTATTAAATGTTTTATTTTACACAATTCTCACATTATATTATTCAGCATCCCGTAATTAATTTCTTCCTTGCATGTTGTAAATGTGCATTGTATGTAGGTATTGCTATAATTGAATGATACATAAAAAAAATAAACTTGATAAAAAATTTTAATTTCTAAAAGAAATAAAAAATTTTCTACGTTTTCTTAAATCTGCTTCATTTGTTATGCTTTCTTTTTCTTTTTGCATTAATGTAATTCTAAAACAAGAAAGAGTTCTTATCAATTTTATAATGTGGAGAAGCTATATGTATTTAGAATTAATAATTTCTTTTGACTGGGATCATTCCTGGAAGAAAACAATATAAAAAATTATTTAGAATGAAATGTATATCTTGTAATTGAAGGGGATGATATAATGACGAAGAATGAAACCTACTGGGTAATCAATATAACATGCTAAATAAATTAAAAAATGTGTATACGATTGATAAATTAATCATATAAAGGAAAGCATTAATTTTCAGAAACATTTTGTAATTTGACTTAAAAATAGTATTATTTTCTATGCTTATAAATACTCAAGTAATTTCAAAATTTCAAAAAATGGAAAATATTCTGTTATAAAACTCTGGCATTTAATTGATCGTCATGAAATATTGTTCGATCTACATAATTGTACTAAATACTTAGCAAATTATTTAGTATTGTATAATCTTAATTATTGTTATATTTATTATACTTATTAAGATATAATTGGTAATCATTTTTACAAGATGCATATGTTTAAAGATAAAATTAATCTTTGATACCTAAATTACAGTGGCAGTTCCACATCAAAACTAACGAAAAAGGATATTTCTATACAAGATGATGATGCAAGGATAACAAACACAGATATAGATTCAAATGTAAAAAATGAGGTAACATTCAATGCACTTGTTTCAACTGAAGAGTTATTGGCACAAATAGGACTAGCACGAGAATTTGCAAGTGATGGCAAAGTTGAGCATCCGTATGTTGATAAATTGAAAAGGGTGCAAATGATTTTATTTGATTTAAGTCATGCTATATCAAAATCAGTGCCTGGAGAAAGCAAATCGTTTGAAAGTAAACATATTAGTGATTTGGAAGAATGGATATCAGAATATGCAAATCAATTGCCACCGCAAGAAACCTATATCATTCCGGTAATAACAAAATACTTTTACATTTTCATCAATTATATTAAATGTTCTTTTTAATGAATCATGTTGTCACTAGATTTAAGAAATTCGTGAAAATCTCAATAATTCATTGACATAACATTGCACAAAATTTTATTTAAGCACATTCATATTCAAATTGCTGTCATGATTTTTATAATTAAGTTTATCAACTAGATCGATATTATAATTGTACAAAACTCAACAGTTCTAGAAATAGCACGATTCATGAAAGTATCGAGTATCTGTATTTGACCTCAAAAATTTGTAATAGGGTGGTGGTAAGGCTTGCTCTACATTACATTCAGCAAAAGCAATATGTAAACGTGTAGAAAGGAATGTTGCATCGCTGGTACAAGATGGTATATTAAATAAAGAAGCACAAATATATTTAAATAAATTACAAAACTTTTTATTAACAACATCACGCATTGCAGCCAAGTGCGATCAACGTACAGAAAATATATATATTCCTAGAGCCGAACTTAACGAAAACAAATAAATGTGATGTTTTGTCATAAGCATCACATTTGACACAGTAATATTCCATTGAAAAGTAATACAAGCTGAATATTTATGCAGAAATTTCCAGTAATATGGTTATAATCAGATATGTTTGCAATGCATTAATAAGTTGTAAATAATTTTCAATTGAATTACTTGTGTCAGTTACTTATTGTATTGTTGTACTATTATATAAAAACTGTATATAATAATTACGTTCTGTATGAAGTAGCTGTTACATAAAATTTTTTAATAAATTATAAGAGTAAGATGCAGCCTTCAATTGTGATGTAAATATCATATCTCCTCAAATATTATTGTCTAAAGAAATAAACAAAAGCAACTTTGCTCTATGATTCCATTAAATTTTCATAATCAATTGCATTCAAATATGTTTTGTTACCTGTTTATAAATTTACTTACCCGCATTCATAAGTAATTATAAATTATATTATTTTTGTACAAGATACTGATTATTTCAACATGAATTTAATAGTTTGTACCAACTTTTATTTCAAGTATGTATAAAACAATAGAATGATTGTAAATAAATGTATACTTGAATAAAGCAAGAGTTATTAAAAAGAAATTAAATTTATTATACATGTAGAGGGTTATGGATTATAACAACAACATTTAAGTGCATTTATGATTTATTCTAAGATTTCATCTCCTTCAATAACTTCCTTTAAATTAAGCAATTCTAAAAATCCAGAACCTTTCGTTTCAGATCTTACCAGTTCATCTATTTCTCTGTATTGGCCAGGATCAATTAGACACACTAAATTTAATGTCCCATTATCCCAATTCTCATTTTCCAATTTTGGAGCTAACTTAATTATTTTATCTCGTATTTTCCTTGCCTCTTTACTTGTAACCGCAACTCTTATCCTCATTTGTGCTCGTTCTAGTGGCATTATAACTTTTAATTGAGGGATAACATCCAAAGCTTGTTGTTTAGCATTTCGATTTGGCTTTACAGAGAAATGAACATCTTTCATAGCTTTTTCTATCATTGTGACTGTGTACGGGCGTTTGGTTTCTGGATTCACACATTTATCAGCAACAGTTGTTGCAATATCTTTAAACATAGAATCTAGGGCAGAGTGTCTTTCTTTGTCCGAAACTTGTAGTTCTCCTTTAGTAAGAATCTCTTTACAAATTTCAGTTTGATTATCTGTACCGAAAGCTTTTAAAATGTCTTCTTTCTTTGCAACTTGTCCTTTTGAAACATTTATGAAAACTGTGTGTGTCTGTAGAACTTCATCAATATCTTTTTCTCTGAAATATGATACGGTTTATAGTAATCATGAAGGAAGTTTAAAGGTTTTGATGTGTGACAACTATTGATACGTTATATTATACTAGTTTATAGGTTAGATTATATTGCAACAGATAGTGCAATATATATTTTCGTTCCAGGTCATTTAAAACTTACAATTTATTTCTCCACGAAACAACTTTGTTTCTGTAACAGGCAATTTCAAATCGTTTCCCTGCCTTTTTCATCCGCACCACGGCAACATTGGTTAATCTTATTTGATTCGTTGGCGTAAAAATTATCGACATTTTTATAGTATTTAACAAAATCGAACAGCAATTAATTCTAAATCTAACATGTACATTTATCTCCTCTTCTACAGCACATGTGACCGTGAATATGGTTTCTCTGAACGGAGGAACCTGGAGGAACCCTTCGGCGAATATACACTGATGTACACTTTACTGCACTTTACGCAGTTAGAGTGAAGCGTGTGACAGATATAGTACTTATTATATGTATATTTTCTGCTGCTATATAGAAAGAGGATACCCGGGCAGCACAGGGGCAAGCGGAGACTCTACCTGTTTATAATCTGATTTGTTGACATTGACATTTCAACCAATAGTATAATATCTGCCTAATAACCAATCAGATTGGCATTCCTTCCAGGTGACTTCTTTCGAGCCGTGAAGAGTAGATCAAATTATTCATTACCTGTACGCCAACTATAGTATGTGCTAAAATCCGCGGTTCATTACACGAGCATCGACTATAGTCGGTATTTGTATCCACAGGTTCTTGCGTGGATGCCAACTATAATCGGTATTCGCATCTAAACTAAGGATTCTCGCATGAATGCTGACTTGCTGACTACAGTCGGCGTTTTTTTCCACAGATACTAGCATGGATGATAGTCGACATTCGAATGATTCATTTCATGAGCTAGGTAAAATACTATATCAGATAGTAAATAGTAAATGATTTCATTTGAAATCATACGTACACTTTTGAAAATAAAATATTCTATTTGTTAGAAAGAGGTTTTTAAAATAGTAAGAATTTTATTTGAAATATTTTATTTATTCTTTTTTTTATGCGTAACAATTAAATATTGTTTCTGAATGTAGAAAATAAGTGTGAAGTCGGTCGTAGCGTTCCTCTCGTTTTCGAGTTAGAACGAATACACTTTGCTAGTTATTATCTGGCGCGCGTACGGTAACTCTCGATTTACAATCGAATCATCGATATTCACAACTTTTCTCGCAGTATCGATAGATTTGAAATACTTTGCTTCATACGAATTTCAAGGAACTTGGCACATGAAACTGTATTTTACAGTTCTATATTTGTAAGTATCCTTCAATTTGAACGATATATTTTCATTTAATTAAAAGATTGATATTTAAGATAGACAGAAACACGTTTCTTCCTGAAGTGAAGTTAATTTTTAAAAGTTCGTACATCTCGTTTACGATTATGAATGTGTACATACATATATTTTACGTATGATGTATTTATTGTTTTGCTTAAGTATTCTGAATTTTCATCATTATTTCGTTGCTGTAAAAGTAAAGACGACATTGATGTGTAATGAAGGAATGTAATTTACTGTCTTAAAATAATTTTTTCTGAAAATTGCGAAGAAGAATGTCTCGCGATAACGTCGTATTACGATCTGAATGATTTATCGCAATATTTCGAGATTCACACTATTAATTGAAACATTGATATCGAAAAAAAAGCTGGCAATGACGTCGTCGCACGATAAGCAGAATCGAGGGGTGCGCATGCCATGATTGTACGCATGCGCAGACCGCCGCTACATTAGACTGTATCAAACATGGCTGCCGCGTGCGTGATGCCGTTGGAAGCGCGTAAAAAATGATTGTTTTTTCGTGGCTCGAAGGACACGATCGTTTGTACGTGTGTGCATAGTGGCAGTGAGTGTTATCTCCAGCATTTGGACAACGTGGGAGGCCATTATCATGGCGTTGGTCACCGTGCAGCGATCTCCTAGTGTGTCTAATTCCCCGCAGAGTTCGGTGAGTTTTGACTCTTTCTGTGTCTTTATTCAGCACCTGCTGTCAATTTCCGTCACGAACACACTGTTCCGGACCGTTCCCCTCTGACTAGTCGATGCGCTGGGCTCGAAACACGTTGCGTACTGTTTAGCGTTAGTTCGGAGTGCCCTTCCTTATTTGGTGGTGCATTGACAGCCGAACGTGGAAGGGAAACCAGGAGATTGAAACCTCTCCCTCCTGTATTTACAGTGACAGTAAACAATAAGCGCGAAAATTTCGCGTCGTTCGAAAAATTCGGATTACGCTAAACACTGTGGTTTGTTTTGATGTTTCCCTCCTGCGGTTGGCGGTCACGACTCTAGGCGAGGCTGCACGACTTCGCGGTCAATCGTCAGTTCGCTATCTAATCCGCTCGGAAGTGGTACATTTTTCTATTACCGGCTATCTTTCCACGATATTCCTCATTGTTTTCATATCGCGACGCGATACGATCTTCTCATCAATTATTTCTGTGTTTCACCATTTCTTACGTTACGCGTTTCTACCATGACTGTCGATTACCTTCGAACCTGATATTACATCAAACATTTGCAACCGCTTCAACATTGTTCTTACCAACAGTCGTTCTTGGCATATCGGTTCTAGATACGCTTGCTTCGATTATAATTAAGTCCTGTTTATTACCTCGAAGCTATATTATGTTGTTGCGAGTTCTTATCGAACTATCAAGATCGGCCAAGTTACCGAAGTTTTGAAAATATGTTAACGAATTAATTTTGTAGGCATTTGTGGCAGTTCAATGTGTCTGAAAAATTTTTCAAAACAGATGTCCTTGTAAATCTGTTCATGTTCGAATTATTGGGTTGAACAGAAAGTCTTTTCGCATATTTGAACGTTTACAAGTATGTTTTACATCATTGAACTGAAATTAATAGAAAATGTATTTGTATAAACTACAATAGTTCGAACTTTTTGGTTTATTGATATTTGCATTTACTCGGACAATAAGTTTATATTTAAATCGTTCACGCTTCGAATAATATGTTTGAATTGGTTCGAACTATACGAAACATTAATTTGTATTCGGATTATTTCTCGAAATGGAATAAGTAGTTGGAGGAACGAATTAATGTTGAAGTTGGTTTGGGCTATCCACATGTTTGTGTTCGCGCTGCATTGCTTCGTGTAGTGTAGATATTTACAAGTTGAAAGTTTCGTTATTCGGTCACTGGAATAATTGGAATTCATGGTGAAAATTCAATGCCTGGGTATTTAGTTGGTACACGTATGCTGTGTGCGAGTCTCACGAAAGGAACGACGTTTTTCACTTTCGCCTGTTGGTTTCATTCGATAATCGATTCGATTGTGTTCCTGCTGAATCGACGGCTAATTTGAAATGAACGTTCAAGTATTGTATAATAGAAATCAATGTGTGTCTGTGTATGTTCATCGATCGATTATGAATATCCATGTTCTGTTCCTGTTTCTTTTAATAGAAAATTCCACCCTTTCGCAATAAGATCGTTGAAATGTCGAGACGCCATTATGGGGTTATTGAAAAGATCAAGCGATGACTATAACATGTGCAATAGAAGATGTAGGAAATTGCAAAACGATAATTATAATAATATTGTCAAATGTCGGTGATAATATTTTAGAAAGAATCAATAAATTGTTGAATATTTGATAAAGTGGACCACCATTCATTTTATTTTTATTGCTTTTTATGTATGAGAGGTAAAAATATTTTAGGCACATGTTTTCGAGATCAACAATAGCTTGTTGTGTAGTCTTATAAATAATATAAGAAGGGCTCTGAGATTTTCTCTACTTTATTCAATTGCAACAGTTTATCTTCATATAGAAAAATCTTAGAAATTATTACTATTAGTAAATAGAGCAAAGATTAGAGTAGTAGTATAAAAGTAGCAAGGTAAGAGAGCAAAGATTTTGCACTTTGATTAACATTAAATAAATGAAAAAGTGGACATGGTATGTACATTTGTTAATTTTCAAGCATAAATACGTCAAAATCATAAAAAAACAGGGATGATTCTTTAAGGTTTGACTTGATACGTCCAGGGTAATTATTTACAAATTTTCACATATGTGTTTCCAGTTTCTTTCACGGTAAAAAAATAACAGATTTTTAAATTTTTGGTGGTAAAATAGGGCCTTCTCGATATTTCGTGTCAATTGGTCAATTAAAAATTTGAGACGTTGCCAAAGCCATGATCTATAGTGGAGGGAATTAGATTCATTAAGTAAAATGTATTATTATTCTTGATGTAGTTTTTGTCTATATTCAATTGTATAAAAATATATTAATATTTCCAGAGATATCAGCAGTGTGCTATTGTTGGGCAATGAAAAATGAAATTTGAGAATGAAAACCTGGAATACTCCCTTAAGAAGAGGATCTTAATAGAAAATTCACCCTTCCGGGATAAGATTGCTGACGCCGGAATGTCGTGGCGGTCTACCGATTGTTCGTGCACACACGCATACTAACTCCGCTCGACCGCAGTTTAGATCCATCCCGATGCTAGAACGGCGAAAGGGAGTCGAAAAAGAGAGCGAAAGGAACACGTGGATTCCATTATATCTCTGCTCTCCGTAAACTAGACCCATGACGAGAACGTTTTCTCCGTCGAGCAAAATGATTCAGTTGAAACAAAAGAGCGTGGCTCTCTGACTGCCACCCTCGATTCGCCCTCGCCCTCGTTCCTCGTTCACGTTCACGTTCCCGGTTTCCTTGTTTGACGGGAAACGACTTTCCGAATAACAAGTTATCCGAACTTCGCAAATGCTGAGGTGCAAGGTCACGGACGAGCACAGTCGAGCCGATGCGCGGGTCATTAATTAATCAACGAATATGTTGTGCCTTGGCCATGTTTGGCAATGCTTAGCGAATGGTTGGATAACGCCTCTCACTTGATGCTGTATACACTGATCGAGCTATTAATGATAACAATGCTATGGGCCACTCATTTGCCAAATCGATTAACTGTACAAAGCAAATACAAGAAAGTTGATAAAGTTACGGTCATCTGGAGTTTTAAAACAAATTAACCATTCAGTTGTTGTTCAGGAAAATTGTAAGAAAATCCAATCAATTATTAGGAATCTTGTTTATTTTTAAACTAATTCTATTCCATTACTTTGGCGTACGAAGTGTTCAGCAACAGGTGGGAGACAATTAGTTAATTCAAATGGTTAACAAGATCACGTTCACCATTAACCTAAATTCTGTAAATAATATTTGTGTATTTTTTATTTCTGTGTTAGAAATCAAACTCACAGTACAGGAAATACTCTTAATGATTCCGTATATGAATACTTTCTTCGGTTAATTCTGTTATCTTAGCATTGCACGTGTTAGCTTCCTCTGTTATCTCTCCAGAAGTTCCGATGAGCTTCATATGAGCTCTTTGTAAATGTCAGCATTGCCAATATCTTTAACAATACAAGTAGAATTAATGATAAGACTGTATACGTCAACACAGTTCTACACTCGAACGATGATAAATCGAATCACTTTTGCAGTCGCAAAGCTCGAAGGAACGAAACGTCCGATCGACGAATTTATCAAAAACCGAATCCTGACATTTCAATGCAATAAGATATGTCGAGGGATGACTAACTCCGGAACCCATTGAACGAGGGAGTCCAAAAAGGGTCGACGTTTCCCAGCATGCACTTTGCATATACTGAATACTCCGTGGTCTACGAAGTGCACTCACCGAAAGGGTAGTTGCATTTTTCTAGCGTGTCCAGAGGGGACGGATTCGTCGAGGAACACAGGGCTATTGATTTTAAGGGCCCCTTTTCTGCCTAATGTGCACGACACTCGGATATTTACAGCGTTTGTGCTTATTTTTTAATAAACAAATTACCACAAGACTGAGCTTGTTACTATAATACTGCTAAATTACTAAATTTCCAAAAACATTTGTTTAATTTATTTATAGTAAGATGTTACTCTGAACTGTAAGGTAGTTAGCAAAAATAGCAAAACATTTAAAAATAGGTGAAGTAAATTATTCCTTCGTAGGGTTAAGTTTCGTATTTAAAAATTAAAATTCATTTTCGTTGAAATTTTTATTATAAATATGATTTTTGTAAATAAAAGAAATTTTTTAATTTCAAACAGTGCTCCTTATTTATGCTATTCGACATGTTATTTTCGTAGAAATATTGCTTTAACTATTATTAAGTTAAAATGTCTTTGAAAATATTTCTTTGTTCAATGTAATTTTAAAGGAAAGTTTAAATTTAACATCTAATAAGATTTTCTGCCTATTGTTGGATAAATAAGCAATAAAATTCTATTTCTGCGACAACAGAACTTTTAGATGATCAGTAGACTACTGATCTTTACGCAATATAAAAATTGTCTGCGTCGATTGCAAGGAATAGAAACTAAATAGAATGTTATTCCTTCTCTTAATAATTTTAATAGATGTGGAATTATATATTGACATCTTGAATTTTCAAAATTTTCTTTTAATTACATAAATTTTTCTTTAAATGCATGAAGATCCGCAGTCTAATGATCAGAAATGGGGACATGGATCTTATTCGAGAAACCAAATGCATACGTGAAACTCGGGAGCTGCGCTCTTATTTCCCGCTTCTGTCTCTATAGCCTTTACATTTGCTGACGTCCTGACACCGTGCTTTAACATTCGAGTTTAATCCGGGAACGCGAAGCATCCCGCCAATGACCCACGAAAGGCAAGTGGTTGGCATAACGCGTAGAATCGTTTAACAAAGACAGCCTTAACAGGTGCTTCGCTGGCGGCATTCTGCCTTTTTTTAGTGCGCACACTCCTGTGTGCATCGGACACGTGTATGTGCACGTGTAGCTTCATTCAGCCACGTCGTCACGTACTTTATTGATAATAGGCGCACTGTATTTTCTTCTCCACACCTCCTGAACGTGGAGCTGTTTCGTACGTTTGCTTTAACATTCATTTCACATCTAACCCTCCGTCTGCAATCTTATTTTTACTGACGTCGCATACTTCTGCGTACTAGCCTGTTCAAGCAGTTCCTCTTATCTACTTGTGTTTTAAACAATCCCCAAAAATTGTCGAGTGATCTTACACGTTTCTGAAACGTCATCACTTCGAATTTTTAATCATAGCAACAGGCTATTCCTGTTTTAAAAAAAAATCAATTCTTTCTGTAATTTTTGTCAAGTGTAACACGCGACAACAAAACAAGCTATGTTACCGCTAGAAGCTGTGCCGACAATAAAAACGAAATTGATCATAATATCGCTCGAATCTGCAGTTTATTATTCAAATTACTATGAATCGCGCGTAGTTTGCAATACAAATTTTGCATCCTTTCGAAACGAGGGGACGAAGGGAATAGCAATCAATTTTTATTAATCACGTTCGTGTGTTTTTGCAGGATTCAGGGGCTGGTGCACCGACAGACGATGACGAAGCGGCGAGGAGCTGTAAAAGGTAAGTTCGTATAAAAATAATTTTTGCATAATGCTGTCGTGCCTGCTTAATTCCAACCTTTCATTAAACAGAGCCGACTAAACTGCTTAATTAAACTTAACTATCGAATTATAGCTGCGTTTTTCTTACTAGCATTATGTAAATGAAATGTTTTCTCCTCGAGTGTTCAAGCTATTGGAAAACGGTTGCGAACATTTATGCACCGTAAATGCAGTGTCATAATTTTTGAATACCTGAAAAATTATTCAAAATCAAGTATACACTTTGTAAATTGAGTTTGTCCAGAGTTGTCAGATTAAAGTTCCCTACTTTCC
This sequence comes from Lasioglossum leucozonium, assembly GCA_028454225.1. NCBI lineage: Eukaryota > Metazoa > Arthropoda > Insecta > Hymenoptera > Halictidae > Lasioglossum > Lasioglossum leucozonium. The sequence goes on along the minus strand of CM052205.1, from coordinate 14,951,232 downwards.
GCCACGGCTTGGTCACCTGACGCGTTCCGTCTCTGTCGAGCCGTTAGAGCATATATTTATTGTAGACCCGGCATTGGTATAGTATGTGTATTAGAAAAGCCGAGAATCCAGTGCAGAAAAAAATGAGTGAAAATGTGACGTCACAAGATAATTCCTAAGATAATTTCAAAATGGCTGACACGGCAGATACGGTAAAATGTTGTAAATGTGATCGATTTGATACATAAAAAACATTCTGTAACCTGCATAACATGCGAAAGTTGTTAATCTTCAGAATCAAATAAAATGTCAAATTCTTTGAAATTATCCTGTCTATTCTTTCAGTGTATTGTGTACTGTGGTGAGATGACAAAAAGGTCCCTGGGGCAAGACTTGCGTCCCCACTCTACCTTCCCCTTCTACGACGCTATTCCCCACGCTTTCGTCGCGGCTCGGTCACATGACGCCTTGTCTATCTGTCGTGCATGTGTTCAGTACTGGAAGAGAGAGGGTATCTTTTCCCCTGAATTCGTGTTCCTTCCCCTCATCTGCCAACACTGCTGCCAAGGACCTTCTTGTAATCTCACCACGATATACGACGTGTCCGCTGACCTCTGCTCCCCCCCCCCCCATAAGCCAAGCATAGTCCTTATGATCCGTGGATCGATGAGCATAGCTTATACATCTTTGGAAAATGTGACGTCACAAATTCACTTTATCTTTTCTTCAACGAAAATTATCTGTGTCGTATGTATTCGTACGTATATGTAATTCGTATTCCCTCCCCCCATCTGCGACTCTGAGTTTGTTTTCAAATGCACCATGGCATGATTTTGAAAATTATAATTTCATTTAGAAAAGAAAGTTTAGTCTTGAATAGTACGTTCTCCTGTAACATTTAATTGATAAAAAATTTGTTTAACGCTAGAAGGATGATACTCGAGGAGACAATATTCTTGTTGCAGCTATAAATGATGACACAGGGTTCATATTCGTCATTTGTATTCGTTCTGACTGTTTGTAGAAAATGCTGATCGCCAGGAAACATGCTGCGCCATTATTCGAGGTTAAAATCATCTTTTTAAACTTCATGAAAATGTTAATGGTCGTCAGCTGTGAGCTGTTTCCTTGTTAGCGCGAACGTGCTCGAAGCAAACCGTTAGTTAATGAATCATGACACATGTATTTGTGTCCAATTAGTCCACACGTACGCAACTCGACGCGAAAACCGTGCAGTTATCAGGAGGACAGCAGAAGCAGCAGAGGTGCGGAGCTAATCCGAAACCGTTTGCTTGCAGTGCTGATCATCTGTAACACGGATTTTCTACTGAATTCGATTAATTATTCGCCGCCTAATTGTAAGGATCGTAAGCGGCGTCCTCGCCCGTTCGCAGGAAATCATTTTCGAACAGAGAACTCTTACTTAATCAAGCAGACGACCAGTTCCTCTCTGGGAAAGGACTCGCGTCTTCGCGACTTCCTCCTGCCGGCAATAATTCAATTAAACTAGCTCCTCCGCGCGAGGAAAGTCTCGTGCGAACTTCCTCGAGCCCCTGGGATGTAAACATTCACTAATTTGCAGGAAGTCTGAGCGACCGACTCTTTTCTTACCTTAATCGTTCGACTTTCTACATCGCCGCTTGCGTAATCCGTATAAATCTGGACGACGTAATCGAACGATCCCCTCACGGAATCGGGAAAAACTCCGGAAATTAACACCGCTCTTTAGTCGGAGGAGCAAAACACGCTTTCACAATTTCGTTCACGGAAATTGTCTTTTCGGATCTCCCCCGCTGACGAACGAATCACTGTGCCGTATAAAATAGTAAATAAATTCACATTTTTGACTACTTCAATACTTAAGCGCGTCTCTTTGATTCTTGTCTCCAAATTTTTTCATAAAAATTTATTAAGTAGTGTCAACGTGAGTGTCTATATATAATTATCCTACTTTTAAGGATAGAATTGCCCTTAATGGTTGCAATTTTACAATTTTTTGTTGTTGAAAAAATAATTAAAATTGGCTGCAGCACAGTATACTGAAACGAATATCCTCTCTCTGCCAGCACCGGATCAGTCACGTGACTGGACCGCGGCTGAAGCGCGGAGGGGGAGGTAGAGTGGGGACACAATCTGGCGATTCTGCTTCAGCGTCGACCTAGTTTAACAGTCACGAAAATTGTACAATAATGGACTAAAACAACGTTGCTGCGTATAGGTTCATTTAATTGTAATCAATATCTTTGTAAATCGAACGAAAAATACACAATGGGTTCGATTTAAACACAAAACAAATACACGTGGCAGTGAACGTATTTTCGTTTCTAAACATTTCGCTAGTTCAAGCACGTCCTCGCCGAGAAGAAATTCATGTCCGTTTCAACAGAAGTCGCTCGTATTACTTATGTCACAAACAATCCAAGAAAGTTCTTCTCTGGAAACGACAAAACACGTAGAAAGCCGATTCCGTTTCAGTTTAGAGTAACGGGTACCCGTGACGGACGCTAATAAGTTTGTGGTCGGGTTTTGAATTGACGGCAGGTCATACGGAACGTGAAAGTGCACCGCAATCGCTGTTGTCGGGACATCGGGGAGCCTCGTCGTACCCGATTCAGGTGAAATTCTATTTCTTTGTGCGGAATGCAGGACATTTTGCTGCTGACTTTCATCAACAGTCCGGAATTACTGGAACAACGACTAGAAACCACCCTTGGTTCTTCTTAAATTCGATTCGTTTAACACTAAATCTACCACCGCCGGTCAAATGGCCGGTTTCTGGTTTTTTATTTTACAATTATTGAAATTATAATGATGTTTCCACTGGAAATGATTACACATATTTTTGTATCCAAGCACATATAATAAAAATCACAGAAAATCCGTATAAACTCTATGATGTTGTTTTTATAAGCCGATACATGTCAGCCATTTTTAGAGTTCGGTAGGTTTAGTGGTAACCCTTTTGACCGAGTATTTTCTATTTCGATTTTCTAAAATACGCATACGTACACTCTAATCGTTTTAATCTTTAAATGAAAATTACTTGAACACTATATGCTATGTGAAAAAATAGTTTAGACAAGAAGCGAATGGTTTTTAGGGGGCCACAACCTGGTGTAAGTAGTTTCTTCGTAGACGGACGCGTAGAGGTCCCATGAAGGTGATATGCGTTTTTTTTATGGAATCGTCTATTTTTTCGTGCTCTAATCGATGCAGCTGGATATTCTCTACAAAAAGTGCTATTTATATTGAAAATTATTATTTTAGGAAATATTTTTATCAAAATACTAAATGACGTTCATGCCCCTGTTGTTTCAAAGAAGTAAGACCATTTTCCAGACTCTTAAAGTAATCCAATTTATTTGTTCACACAGCTGATTTACTTGTGCTTGGTACACAGGACTGTAGAAACAGTGCAATTTATTCCTGCTTTGCAGAACGCTTAGGTCAATCTCGATTATTTGTCCCCGCTTTGTAGGATTCTAGATGCAGGCTGATTTATTTCTCCAACTTCACAGGACTCCAGGAATAGTCTAAGTTATTTTCCCTCGCTTTGAGAAAGTTTAGGGCCAGTCTAATTTATTTGTTCTTGCTTCGCAGGGCTTTAGGAACAGTCCAACATATTTGTCTTGTCTTGCAGGAGTTTAGAACAGGCTAATTTATTTGTTCTCGCCTCGCAGGACTTTAGAAACACTGTAGCTTACTTACACTTGCTTCTCGATATTATAAAAACAGTTTACCTTACTTTTTATAATTTATTCTTAGGTAGCTCTGATAATTTATGTTATCGAACGATTATCAATATCGAACCACTTAAGAACTCCTTGGAAGTCAATTAAAAATTAATTGGCTTTCAATCGATTGTAAATTGACACTATGTATTTTTCTGCATAACGTTGCAACTAGCATACTTTGACTTTAAGATGACCATAAATCAATGCGAAAAATTGGCAATCCTATAATAAAACAAGTAAAACGATATTGTTTTTGTTTCGACTTTTGCATTTAGTTTAACAACGATTTAATTTCCTTTGTGAAAGAAACCACTTTAAAAAGTCTTTTTACACAAATGAAAAACTACGACGAATTAATTCTCTAATTATCACTTACCAATTTGAGGGATAGTTAAAGGCGTGAATTAGTTAAAGCAACTACTTAAACAGAAAGAGAAAGGAGAGGAGAGAAATAATGAGTGTAAATAAAAATAGTATTAAAATATACCATAAAGTGTAACTAAGATTGCATGAATGATTGATGCATGAACGACCAAGAGTGTAAGATAATAGGGCAATCGTTGTAAAATGAGTTTCTTTTTTACAGCCTGGAGACTGAAAAATAACCTATTTATCTGTCAGTGTTCAGTTCGGCAATTGCACCGACAACTCGGTAGCATAAAATAATAGCATAAAACCGCGAGATCGTCGAATCAGAACGCCCTTGTAGAACGAGCTGGCAAATAATTCGGTAAATCATGACTCCGCCGTCGATTCCAGCGGGATAGGAGAAATCTCGGCGAGCAAAAAATGGTTGGCTCGCTCGGTGATTCTTTGTCGGGTACCTGCAGGAATGATTGCGTTGAAGTATTCATCGGTTTTCACTTTTAACGTTCATTGTACCTGCGAGTATCAGGTGAAAAGGAGAAACATAGGCTGACAATGAGAAGAATTCTGACGACCCGTCTGGACACCGAAGCCTGCCAAGGTAGTCTACCTTGAACGGAATTCTCGGTCGTACGTAAATTTCACTAACAAAGAGCCGTGACTCCGTCAAGAATAATGGCCGGACGTTGCATGTCTTTTCCTTCGTTAACGATACCGCTCGGATAATATCGATGCCATTTTGTACGAGCAAACAGCATAGATTCGAGACGGAATTCAACTGCTGCATTCTTTCGCTTCGCATCAATGCGGTTTCGAGAACCGCCGCTTCTTCGCAATTAAAAGTAAGAGTCGCCACAATTTCCATTAATATTCGGACACTCTTAAAAAGAGGACAACTTTTTTTTAACACATTGTGGTCAGTGCATTATGACTAGAGCGGGTAATTTATTGAAAAATGTGCGTATATTTTATTGTTACAAAAAGATCACTATAAATTTAAAAAGGCTTTGAATTTTTTTATTAAACTTTTATTTTCTTATCTTAGAATGTATTCTTCATCGTTATTATAAAAAATAAAAGCACTTTCTGTACAACTGAGTATAGTTATTCTACCACCCATCTATAGAAAACGTATTTTTACGTGTCCCGACAACAATGTGTTAATATTGGACCACACGACGTGGACTTTTTTTGAGAAGTTAGAAAAATTGACTTGTTACGTAACGTGAAAAGAATTTTTGAAAAAAATTGCAATTGGTCGGAATTGCAGAGAAAATACTAAAAGTTGTATTTTGCAACTTTTTTGTGTGGGCTTATATTGAAAGTATAGAAAACACGTTTCGAAGATCTGTATCAATTAAACATATTCTGAAAATTTCATCGAAATCGGTCAATCTTGCAATGAGCTACAAACGGTTAAAGGTGGTAAAAGTTTTTCATGATTATCACAACTTTTGGTATTTTCTCTACAATTGCAATTTCTTTCCACAAATTGAAAATTTCTTTCCACATCATGTAGTAAATTAAGTGCTTTAACTTCTCGAAAAAGTTCAAATCGTATGGTCGAATATCAAAAAAGTCATCGTCTTTTCAAGAGCGTCCGAATATTAATGGGAGTTACTGTACCTGGATTGCTTTTTATACGACTGATTTTTGTATAAACCATTTTTATACAGGTTTCTCGTACATTTTACTTGCTTTCACTTTGCTTCAACTTTTCAAGCATATTTTATTTATTTTTACTACACGACTTCTCTCACGGTTTCTACCGTGTTCTAAAAGACCCAAGTACATTTATATCGTTTCTTGGAATACGTTTTACCGCTAATCATTTATTTACCGACTGTAAGCGTGTACTTTCTTTGACTGCTAAAAGTAGAATGAAACATGAAATTCGTTTCGAATATATTTGTTATATCAACGCAATGGAGGGAGGCATTTATGTGGCTACATTTAGCAGGACTACCCTGTACAGTGAGTTACCTTATCGACAATTGCTATATGTGCCTTACCAGCGTCTTATTTATCTCGACCGTATTTATTCAGAATCGGTGAAAAATGTAGCAAACTAACACGATGGACGAACTGGGATTAATGATAGCCAGAGTCGTCAGATGAGGGGAGGGAGCAGGAATCGAGGGGAAAAAGTTAGCCTCTCTCTGCCAGTACCGGACACATGGACAGAGACGAAGTCACGTGACCGGGTTGCGACGAATGCGTGGGGGAAAAATAGCGTCGTAGAAAGGGAAGGTAGAGAGGGGAGGCTTGGTGACTCTGATCATAGTTTATTATTCATCCTATTTAAAAATTGATGGCTTTCATTCTTCGGAACACTGCGGGCACTAATGATTACCGTTCGAGCTGAATATTTTTCATTGATGAAGAAAGACGTGTCGCCCAGATAGGGTATCCGAGAGTTAGGTGCTCGCGATTCTCCAACATTAATTGCTCCTTCCGTAAATGGTATCGTTGCCAGGAACAAGGAATGGGCTGTGCGTGCAGAAAACGAGTCCCGAGCAACGCCGAGATCGCTAAAAGCGGTCTCGTGTGAACCTACGTGAAAGAGACGAAACGGGACGAAAAGAGACGCTATCGTGTTCAAGAGAGTTACATCTTGCGTATCTCATTGTGCTCGAGCATTTACGTAATCGAGGCTCTACAATGGCCGTAGCACTTTCTGTGCATTTCTTCTTCCTTTTTTGCTTGACACTTCATAGATCGCCTATGCGATTGTGCGCGCAATTTCAAACGTACATATTATTTCTGCGATTGTAGTCGAGATCGTGGTTTCTCGAAGTGTTAGCTTGTTGCACATATGAAACGAACGTATTTTTACCGCCTACCACTGCCGGTCAAACGACCGGTTTTATATTTTTCGTTTTACAATTTTTGAAAGTGTGCAGTTGCACATATTGTGTTAAAAGTTCTGCAAAATCTAAATAAATTGACCCTAATTATTTTCATAAACTAAATCATATTATCGCTTTTAGTGCACGGTAGCTTTAGGGTTAATAAATACGATAAAAAATATTTCAAACAAGTCATTAATTTGACAAAAAAAAACTCGCCTGTAATCTGAACATTGAATTTAGAAAAACAAAAAGAGTACACTCTATTTTTAGTAGATAGGTAAACAACTTCCTTGTCACAAATCCTCCAATTCGATAAATGATTATATCCTCCGCGTGTGCTGAGTGTATTTTAGTTCCAGCCCTTCGACGTCGGAGTCTGGGTCCATTTCGACCCAGAGTATTGAAGTCGTCGTTTGAAGACAATCGAATCGAATTAGTGAATTGTTGCGTTAGGAGCCACAATAGGCATACAAAAACTGTTTTAAAAGTTGATAAATAAAATTGTGAATTGTTTTTACCAATATCAATTTTATGATTGTAAAAAAGGACCGTTGTCTAAAGGATCATAAATCTCATTAATATTTTGTGACTTGCGTCTCGGTGCAATGGTATATTATTTTTAGTTTTGCTGTTACAATAGCTTGCAAAATTACAAAAATTTGATTTAATAATCCTCGATCGATAATTTTAAGCATAAATGTTCGAGCGCGTGTCCTGTTCGAATGTTTTTGATTTCTCGGCGACTGTCGATAACTACATACGTTCGTGACTGCGTATTCATTGATTTTTTAGTTTGTAGCTCTCTTTCGGGGTCATTCACCTTCGACTGGTGAAGCCGCAGCTGCTGCTAGATTCTCCACTCTACTCTCTGTTTATCGCCCACTTGTCAATGGGCTCGGCAATGAGACGCTCAAAACACTTGCGATTTATGTTTCTATCGCGGACAGAGATTTTTCTCATTGACCGTTTCGAAAGGTCAAGATTTCCTGACGATCGCGACAGGAAGAGATCTCTGGCATTCGAAAGAGTCCTTCCACTTCCTGCAAGAGGAAGAATTTCTAAGTTCGTGCGTGTGTTCATTCCTACTACCCCTGACACGAAATATTCGATCAAAAATATGATTGTTAAATGAATTATTTGGGTGTATATTAACACTAAAGCTACCACTGCCGGTCAAAAGGCCGGTTTTATATTTTTCATTTTGCAATTATTGGAAATGTAAAGTTGCTTACATGGAAATAGATTCGATAAATTTCTTTATCCAAGCACATATTGTGTTAAAAATTGCACAGAATCTAAATAAATAGAGCCTGTCATATTTGTAAGCTAAAACATCTTTATCGCTTTTAGTGCTCGATAGGTTTAGTGTTAAATCGAAATAATAGTGCAGTCTTTATGTGACGATTAGACAGCGAATGTTTATGCATTTATAGCAAAAATTAGTAGGTATAATTGAAAACAGTAAAAATATTGCAAAAATTTAAAGATACTGTTATATTATTTTCGAGCTATTAAACATATTAAGATAGAAAATAAATTTCTATTTCACTCCAATTTGTTGTAATTGACATAAAAATATTTTATTGTGCATAAAGATCCGCTGTCTAGTGATGATATTTGAGAATAATATTAATAAATTGAATTACTTCACTTTTTACTACATATAAACTGATAAACTGCGTAAGTACATCTATCAGAAAATTATAAAGAAATTTATGTAGCATAACAAAGCAATAGAACACCTTTTAATATTTCTAACATTGAAATTGATAATAGACATTGCTACAAAAATGGTCTGAATGTTCGAGGGTGATAAAATCTTCCTTTAAATCAGTGTCTAACTGTACACGATGCTGCGATATTGTAAACTGAAGATAATAAATAAAGTAGGTGTTAAGTATTGAAACACTTGTGAAACAATAGTGATCGAAACAGATAATAAATTGATTACTGTTAATATCTGATTGCATCTTAAATCGTATTTTGTATTACTTTTGTACAGCTACAGCAGAGTAAAAATGCTATCGTAATGATAATTGAATAAAGGGTTCGCAGTGACGAGTGTATAAATGGAGAAACAATTTTATCAATCTATAACGCGATATACATACTACTCGATAGCTGTATTCCTTTTTCGCACTTTGACCTTTGGCTTCCTATACTCCACGTTACGATCTACTATCACCGTAGTTTACGGTTCTTTGTTTACAAAGCGTCAGTGAAGCTTAAATTTCGTTCGCGGTAACATTATTGCTGAGCTGTGCGAATAGGGCAAACTTGGATAATTTAATTTTACAGTAAAGGGAGACGTGGTAATATTAGAAAATCGTAGCGTCTTGTTTTACAACATTCAAAGGTCTAGAGATAGCGCTAATTTCCCAATATTTTCAAATCAATTTTATTAGTATTATATGTATTCAACGAATGGAATAAGAAAAATAGGATGAAAATTAAATTGAAAAATTTCATTAATTTTCACGCGGCACGTAAGTTTTTAAGTGAAGCAAAAATGTGAGTGACAAAGATACTTTTTTTTTATTGTAAAGCATCGTAACTTAAAAAAATATTTGCAAAAGATGCTTCCTTCTCTGTAGTTTATAAAATTGGTGTTTGATAATGAATATTGAATCTGTTGTCTCATATTGGCTAATCCTTTGAGTCTTACTTTACTAATTTTGTACATTGAACTAATCAGTTAGCGATCAACGCAGATTAAAGTCAAACTTTAAGGCTCCAGATTAAAGTCAAACTTTAATCTGGATTTCCTACATTTTTCGAGATTAGGAGTTCTTTTAACTGCGCTTCAATCATTTAAGTCAAAAGATATTGAGCAACGGAGTACGTATACTTGAATTTACATTGTCGATTTCGACTAGCCAAGCTCGGGTGAATCATCTGCTGTTCTTCTTCACGGATCAGCTAGTAAGAGTCATTGTATTGCCTAACAGACGTTTTTTGATAGCAATAAAAACTGTTCTGATGCTTCAGATATATACATCTCGTTGTTTGTAACTGTTACAGCTAAACAATGGCTGTTGTATAAAAATATTCACAGAAATTAAGAATGCTGTTGTATTAATTCATTAAAATTATTCAGAAAATAGCTTGAAATTAATATAGACAATTTTGCATAATTGGTACATTATATATTATACAAAACAAAATGTACAAACTCTTTTATCTAATCGTACAATTAAATAAATAATACTTAATTTCAGATAAAGGTAAATATACAATGTAGATAAGATTTCACTTATGTTTCATCGCGGTATTGTGTTTACAAAGGTAGCGTCAGACTAATGGCAAACAGTCATTGAGTGCAGAATTATCGTAACATCACCATGACAACAAATAAAAAGAAAAACTTACGTGTCCCGATTTATTTGACCGACACTGTACACGTTAATAGTAGCGTAAATAACAAAATACGTAATGAGAGACCACGGTAGACAAGTCTTTCAGAAGCGAACCAGTTTTCGGTTTGCAGCTGATATTTACTGCAAAATTTCCGCACGAATGGACGCTCAAGCTAATGTTTATGCTTCATTAATTCGTAAAAAAAATTTTCTGCAGACTACATAAACGAATTATAAGGCCAGACTATATCTTGCTGCAAAGGTAGATTAAAGCAGTAGATTAAGGGAATTTTAATAAACTGGTGGAATAATTGAACGTTATATTTTGCTGTTCGTTTTTTTGTTATTGTTATCTAAACGTTTTCCTTCCTTTATCCCATGCCTTATGGTTAGACTGCGGATTTTATGCATTTATGATAAATTGAAATTTCAAATTCTTGGACGATTAAAAGAATGTCAATATATTATCTTTAATAATCATTAAAGAAAGGACGAAACTCCTATTAGTTTTTATTTCTTGTAATTGATACAAACAATTTTTTTTTATAAAGATTATTTATAACGGCCACATTAAGATCGAGGTCATCATTTTGATATTTTTATTTTGCATAAAGATCCCCCGTCTACTTATAAGTTATTTTTTAATTATTTTTACATAGGGAAAGCATATATTTAGTGTAGCAATTCAATATTTGCTACCATGACATTACCAGGAAAATATTTACGATTTATATCGACTGTGGAATGTTTATATCTATCGAATTCCATTTTTTTTTAAGTCAAGGAAATAGATTATGGAATAGTAATAGCGTGCAAATAAATGTGCATTTTCAATCAAAGTGAAAATTGGAGTGGTTTAAAAGTCAGAGAGTTTATTGGTCAGCTGGGGAAACATTTAATGTTGCAAAAAGTGGAATTTAATTTTACGATGTTTCAATGAATCATTGCTTGCGACGATGAGACCACAACCTTCCAGTGAGGTGTTCCTTACAATGGTATGGACTACAGATTATACAGATTGGCGTGCAATGGATACTAAAATCCTTGGGGAATCATATCAACTGTCTAGGAATCCGATGATACTAACTCCGATCACGTTGACAACGTATATAATATCTGTGACGAATATTTTTCATTTGAATATATGCATCGGCTGTTAAATATTTGTAACAATTCAGTAATTACGAGATTCCAATTTTGGGGAAAGAACACATAAAGCTGCTATTGTTTGAGTTAAATGCCACGGAAAATTAGCTTTAATGGAGGTATCGCATTTAGAAACGATAATTTTAAACAATTTCGGATTCGGATCAGACCGGATATTTTCCTCGGGTTTGGGTCGGGACCCGAAAATTCGTGATGCACGGGTACCCGAAGTCGAAATCGGGTCGGGTCGCGTCGGGAACCCGAAAATTTATAATATTCGGATACCCAAACGTCATAGATATTCGGGTCCCGATCCAGCCCGACCAGAGTCATCGAAACCCGACCCAAGAAAAAAAATTAAATCATTGTCGAATTCAATGGAAATCAATAAAACAAAGAATTATTGGTGGTAAAGTCGATGACAAGTCTGGTCCGACATAGGATCGCGAAGGGTTAACGGTAGATTCTCATCCTGACAAAAAATAGTACCAGGATCGTAATCTGTGATCTCCAAAATCGTAATCATAGGTCTGAAATCGTATAATTAAAAAAAATTATAATTTCCTCCAGGTCTTTCCAATTTTATCTTGACATGGTCGCATTAACTGCGAAATCATTAGCCACCGCATGGTTTACAATTAAGTATAACCTACTTAACATGTAATTTAAATGATCAAATAACAATTAAATAATAAAACAACAACGAGCCATAAATATACTGGGGATTTTTATACGTTTATAGTAAATTAAGTAGACAAAATTCAAAATTGTTGGAAAATTTAAAAAATTGATGTCAACATATGATTTCACCTCTATTAAAATCGTTAAGGGAAGAAATAGCATTCAATTTGGTTTCTATTTCTCGCAATTGATGCAGACAACTTTTTTAAATAAAAAATAAAACATAAATAATAAAACAACAACGAGTCATAAATATACTGGGGATCTTGATACGTTTATAGCAAATTAAGTAGACAAAATTCAAAATTGTTGGAAAATTTAAAAAATTGATGTCGTCAACATATGATTTCGCCTCTATCAAAATCGTTAAGGGAAGAAATAACATTCGATTTGGTTTCTATTTCTCGCAATCGATGCAGACAATTTTTTTTTTGCACGAAGATTTGCAGTCTAGTCATAAATCAATGGGTTTAAAAACAAAAAGGAGGACGTTTCTTCTACGTCATCGTTTAGGTTCATCTGAAGGTCCCTCAATAGAGAATCGGGTTCGCCACAGAGAAAACCGGAGGCATATCCGAGTATGCAATGTGGATGGTGGATTCAGCCGATTTTGGTCCATAGCGCGGCCAGTGGTTCCCGTTCGACATTCCGATGAGTTCTGCGTTATCCCTCGAAGCAAATAACGCAGGACGAGAGCGTGTAGTGGCGCATGCGCGGCGGAATCGTATACATACGGAACCGTAAACACAGGGCGGAAATGTGTTATGGTGCCATGGAACGCGTCCTTCCCACCGTTTTCCACGCTTTCCTCGATCGACCGAGTCGCGCGTTTCGGTCCGATCCAGTCTGGTCCAGTCCGGTAGGTTAGGTTAGGGTCGTCGCGGCAGTTTTGACGGGCGTGAAGGGTCGGGACGGGGGAGGGGGTAGAGAGCGGAGCGGCGAGATGGAGAGGGGAGGGGAGGGGGGGTAAGCGAACTCCCACCGTTGCTCGACTCGCTCCGCACTTCAGTCGCCTCGTGTACCTCGGAACGCGAGTGTTCGTTCGTATTTTGTGGTCCGCGGTCCCGTTCCGTTCCCTCCAGTCGCTGGCCACGTTCTTCTACCTCGTTCCCGTACCGTGTGTGCTCGCGCTCTCTCTCTCTCTCTTTCTCGCTCTCGTGTCACCGTCTGCCGAAATTCGAATTTGTGTGTCCCGCCGTGATTCGATCGCCCCAGTGAGCCGCTTTACGATCTCTTCTTTACCGACCGTGTTGGCGGTGTGCACGAAATTTTTGGACGAGTCCTTCGCGAGTCACGCTGCTCTCCTCATTCTACGAAATTGTGTAAAATGTTGTTGGTGGTAAAGGCGTCCGTGAGCAGCGAATCTGTGAGTGCAGCCAGTGTTTAGTGGCTAGGATTCGTGGCGACCGATTTTCGAACGAATCTCGTGTTCCGTAGTGACTCGTGAAAGAGGTTTACTCTCGCTGACCGCTTGCATGTGTTGACTTCATGGTCTTCGAGAGCGTCGAGAGGCGGAACCCGGGGTTCCTCCGCGAAGACGCTAGACACGGTTATATCCAATACATCAGGTAGGATTTTCTTCATTTTTATCCGGTTCTTTTTTTTCGCTTAATCATGATTGCCGAGAGACTGTCGTCCCTTGCGAGATGTGCGCGTAGCATCACAAGACATGCAGCCATGTGAATACGATGATAATGTGTCACCGAGCGGGCATCGTGTGCTCTCGCGTATTGTTCTCGGGAAAGGAAATCGTTGAGAGGCATCGATATGTACCGATTCTCCGAACGTTCTTTGTTTAACATGAAATTCACTATGAATTTTTTATCATCTACTAGGCGGATGATGTTTATTAGCAATCGTTTTGTTATTTTTCGTCTTGTTTGTTAATCGACCGTTTTATGGCTTTCACGCAAAAATGGGAAGAAACTCGATTGATTTTTCTATCGATACTTTTCGTTCGCGCCAAAACTTCAATTGATGATTTGCTCGAAGATTTTTGTTGTTATTGTAGATTTTTATGCTGTTGGATGATCACGCGTTATTTTATATTTGAGACTTGAAAGTATACTTTGAAACTATAAAATACGTAAGACACTGCTTTTAGATTTCTAATTTTTTAATCGCTTAGGATGATTACAGTTTGAAAATGTTGAATTTATTCTGCACGATTTAATAAATAATTCTGCATTGAGATAGTTTTACTTAATACGAAATTTATGTATGTCGTATAAATGCAAGGCGAGTAACGGAGGGTTGAAATGTAGGTACCGATCATTTTTTAATGCACATTTAAGTCCGAGTTAAATTATTTACTCCATACTACATCGCCAATTATAATTTCCAGAGCATGATCAGGCAGTAAATCGCATAATTTAAAAGTAATTGCAATTGATACTGGAACACAAATATGGAATTTCAAATAAATATTTAACGCACGAACCGAATAACTTTTCTACCATAAAAACTCATGGTAATTAAAAATAGTTGATAATGATCTAAAGTGAATTACACCTTAATAGAATACTCTGTTGTAGATTTCGGATCTTTATGCGAAATAAATATTGTTGAAGCTGATCGTAAGAAACGGAAGTTACATGAAAATGAATTTTCTCTTTTAATAGTTTTAATAAATCGGAAATAATATAATAATGTCCTTTTTAAATTCTTCTAATGTCTACACATTCTTCTATTTGACCTATTCATTTTTCTTATGAATGCAGAGAATCCGCAGTTACGGGAAAATATGTAGTGCAGTTGTTAAACAGTATACCTACACGAATAAAAGTGAACAATACAATCTTTACAACCGCAGTTCTTCTGTGATACGAAAGGTTCGAAATCTGTAATGCGTATTTAGAAATGGATTTACGGTTTGTTGACAGAAACCTTAAAATTATAAACGTGTATTTGAATTCCGTTGTTCAATTATTGACATTAGGGTCAGAGATATCGGTAAATGCAATTGTCAAGTTAACTCATCCTCTCCGATTTGCAGATTAGATAACGTAAATGGTAATGGTACAAAGTAAAACAACGCGTTGGAATAACAAATTTTTTGCATTTATTGCAAATATGCCCTACTTTTAACCATTTAGCCGTGACTCATTGCAAATGCAGACAATATTGTGATTAAATAAAATTTACTTATAATTATGAAATTATTAACGAAAGAATGACAATTTTGTTTGATCCTCCTTCTTAAAATTTAAATAATTAACTTCATGCAGACAATTTTTTGTTTTGATATTTATTGCAGATTTAATACGATTAATAGTTGATTGATTGCAACTCTATATTTAGTTAATAAATGAAAAGAAGATATCGAAGACAATCGTACGAATTGATGGTACAATCCGATAAGTGGCTCGTCGAGGTATAATTAAAAAACGCAGTGTCGCGTAACGCATACACGGTGTCCTATTTTAATGCGCCTGTTTATCGGCAAGGTGGTTACCTTTCGTGTTAACTGGCATAGAGCAACAGCTGCGGCCTTTATGCCGCTGCAACTTGAAAAGGGGACCCTCGAAAGCAATTATTTTTAAAAAGAGAGAACCACTGCGAGGGCCAGCTTTTGTACGGGTTTTGAATCTCTCACGGTAGCTAGTTCCGATCTTCTATTCTCACAGTATTGTAACACGTGTAGGATATCAGCAGTTCGGAGATCTGTATCTGGTACCTTTAACACTGAGCCTACCGTGAACTAAAAGCGATTGAAATGTTTTAGCTTATGTAAATTACAAGGCTCAATTTATTTAGATTTGGAGCAATTTTTATCTAAATATGTGCTTGGATGAAAAAATTTGTCAAATCAATTTTCATGTAAGCAGCTTTATAATTTCAATAATTGTAACAAGAAAAACATAAAACCGATGATTTGACCGGCAGTGGTAGGTTTAGTGTTAATCCATCAAGATCCGATACTAATTTTGTTAAACCTCTAGTCCGAATTGTTGTTATAAATGTGGAAAGATTTATGTACAATTAATTGCAATATACACAAATTAAAAATGAATTCGTAGTTTAGACAACAATTGAATTTACTCTGATGAGTGGAAGAATAATTGACAAAAACGATGCATAACTTCCTTGTTCCTGTAGGGAACATAACAGGACTTTGTTACATTTGTCTTACAAATACAATTAGATTAGAAAATGTTATATTTTGAACTATATACAGCTAGAATTCTATAAATTTTTTACGTTAACAAAGATTCTCAAAAATTCTCGTAAAACCAAGGTAAATTTAATTAATCAAACCGGAACTGGAAAGTTAAAATAGTATCAGTAGAATGCAGATTTTACACATTTACAATAAAAACAAGTAGACGAAATTTGAAACAGTGAAAAAATGAAAAGAATAATTAAATATTATTTTTAATTTATCAAAATGATTAAAGAAAGGAAGGAATTTCCATTTGGAAATATTTATTTTCCATAACAATCCACAGACTAGTGTTGAGAGTGTTATTGAAAATAACAATTCACTTTTATGTCCAACTCGTTTCGCCATCCCATCGGTGTTCAGTCGATCATCGTTCCTTGCGAATTGTACAGCAATGCGGTGTTGCTTAGAGACGCGAACCATAACACGAAACAGGCACACGACTAGATAATAGTTAATCGAACCCTAGTGCTTGCTGGGTTACTAGAATTCACGGAACTACCGCAATTCTACTGTAAGATATAATTACAATAAAATGCAATCTTCTTCGTTTGCGTAAAATTCTCTGCGAATTTTCTAAATGATATTTTTCACTCGCGTTATCTTTAAATGGGCGTAAATTGGCAATCCTGAGCAATGACGTCGTAAAAAAATCATTTAATATGCTTCTCTAATAGAGGAAACGGAAATAAGTAGATACAATTAAATTTTTCAATTATTATTTCTAGCTACAGTGCATATTTCTGATAACACAATTCAAGATTCAATTGATAACAAGTCAAGAGTAATTGATAGTAATATGTTATCATTCGTGGCTTCTGAAAATTTTCAATAAATGCTTGAATATAAAATTCCACAGAGTTTAATTTGTTATTTATTTCAAATCTATAAAGACTATTACCATTGGAAATAAGATTTAATTTGGTACAAGTTTTCTTCAAATTTGCCAATAAAAATTAAAAATTCCATAAACATCCGCAGTCTGTTACCGTTAAACTGTAAATAACGTGTTCACTAAACTTTTATGAGAACTCTGAGTTCCATAATCAAGTTTTACTATACAATTCACATAATCTAAGAAAATTGTTGACTTGGGCCTGCTTATTTGTGAGACAATATCTCTATTAGAACATCCTGCACCTTCATGATTTAATAATTTACTTCGCAGCAGCTTGAAGAAAAATTGAAATAACTCGAAAGTTTTATTTTATATGGGTAAAATATTTACACAACATACAACGTTCAGAAAACACTAAGTATATCGGCTGGAACTATGGTAATTTCGCTGGTGTTTGCGAAGCAATGTTGCTAATGAAGTGAAACAAAAATACACTTATTTGGAACGGTACCAACTACAAATTCTATATAAAACATTTATATTGTATAGAAATTTTGCTGACCACAGGTATTTTTACGACTTAGTAAAATATAAAAAAAGCTAAAAAATGGTTAAAATATAATTTTTAATGTTGCATTAAAATCGAGAACAATTTGTGACTGGCCGAGCTGGTTTTCCCTGGAAACCGCATAAAATGGCGAATTTTTGCAAGTTTTTCGAGCGACCGCAGTGCATCGTCGGCTGCGAACTCCAGAAGCTGGATTCTCCGATCTCGGTATACCTGATCGCGGTTCGAGACTCTCGATTCTTCCGAGCAGGTAGAAACAGGCCGGGACATCTGTCGTCTCGTTTCGAGTAGGTCCAAAGAAGAGAATCGCGCCGTGAAACGAAGAACCGGTTCGGAGTTCAGCTGGTTTCCACAGGACAAAACTTGGAAGGAACGATGAGCACGTGTTCTGCTCGGAAGAAGGTACGGCGAGCAAAGATGGAGAGCCGATCGACGCGACGCGACGCAACTCTGATCTGCTCCGCTCCGATCCGATCCACTTTGCTCTGCGCGTCTTTGTTGTCTCGTTGATCTGCCGATGCATTTTTACCCGTAGTACGCCGCGCGTTTCCCTGTTTCGTCAGGGAGGAATCCAAAGGCTTTGGAAGGTTGCCGCGATCGTTTGCTCGCGTTTGTCTGCGGGTCGGTCGCTCGGTCGGTAGGCCAGCCGGTCTTTTGCGTTCACCGTTTCCGCTCTAGTTGGCCGGCTTCCAGTGGTTCGTTGGATATTCTTTCTTCTTCGAGCGAGACGCAATTTTCTCCGCGTTAAACGTCGCTTTTCCCGTTCATTGCTCATCGTTGCGTCACCGGGAATCACGGGCTCGGTGAAAGCGATCGTCCGTTCGATTCACGCCGAAGACAAATGATACTGGACTCGGTGCTAGATGTACAGTGCTCCCTAACGCGGTCTCGATTATAGAGCGACCTGTTCAATCAATGGACACTTGAGCTGCGTGTCTGTTCAGCTTAGTATTCGTAAATCATTATTTTATTTTTCACGAATGATATTTCTACTGCCAATTCTAACAGTGTTTGGTGGTTGTAGCTTGTATTCAAAATTTGGCATTAATGAAAAATAGACCAATGGTCATCAATTTCTAACGATGGAACAGAGGTACCACAGTGCGTGATAATTCGATAGTGGATTTTGTGCATTTGTCATAAAAATGAGTAGGTGTCATTTAAAACAGTAGAAACATTAGATGAATTTCAAAGTATTGTGGTATTAACCCTTTTACGACGATATATCGTCATTCGCAACACTTGCGAAAAGTGCCAATGACGATATATCATTGCGTATGCGATGGCGGCTTACTATTCACAAAGATTTAATTGCAATTGGCATTAATTTATTCCCCTCTTATTTCGTAATACGCTCCGTTTTCAATTTTGTAAACATCGTTTTTATTTTGTTTTTTCATGAGCTTTTTCTCAAACCTTAGTAAATTCGTCAAATTGGTCCGGCATTATTTGGTACTATTGTCCGTGTATTCGGTATTATTATAAATACGATACTTTCGGTCGGTACTAAAAAGGTTAATTTGATATTGAAAGATCCGCTGTCTAGTGATAATTATCCAAAGAAATTAATTATCAAAATATACATTGCTAAGCGATTACGATTAGATTTGTTAGGCGACAACGATATTTAGCTCGAAGTATTATTATATTTAGTTCGAACAACTGCTAAATAATTTAATGTAGTGGCGAATAGATTGTTAAAAAAATTTGTGAATTTTCAGTACAATTACTGCATAAATTTCAACATAAACAGAATTAAATATTTTTGCTAAAAATAATGGTTTGTATTCATACATTTATGTATAAATTATTTCCTAATGGCAAGATCCGTTATATGTTTATATTATTTATCAACAAAGTAGGAACCTGCTGCGAGTGTAACGCTCAATTTTTCAGAGTATTAAAAAAAACACATTGAACTTTATCAGAAATACCTTTTATTATATAAAACTGTTTTGTAATGTCTTTTAATAACTCGACGATAGAAACTCTTAAATTGTAGATCAAAGATAATTTTGGGATAACTTTAACACTTCCAGTAAGATTAAAGTATTTTATTTCGTCATACTATTAAAATAAAATATTTGATTTTATGCGTCACATTGTTGAAATGAAAATATTTTGTGATTTAGATTCTTCGAATAATAGTATTTGACTTTGTGGTTTAGATTGTAAAAATATTTTATTTCTGAGATTATCGAACATTAAAATATTTCATTTCTGGGAATATCTAAATCTAAAATATTAAGTAGTATTTCAAATATTGCCCATCTGGTATAGATGAGGATCAAGTGCATATGTATTTAATGCGCGACGCGTACGAAAATTTTTTTAAGGTCATTAACTATTATAAATATAATATAAAGCAATAATATATTTATAGTAAGTAAATCATGTAAAAGATAGATATCGTTTCTACCAGAAAAATATATTCGACCGTGACAGGATTCGAACCTGCAATCTTCGGATCCGAAGTCCGACGCCTTATCCATTAGGCCACACGGTCGGTCTACTACTTCTGTGATATTTTCCTATTTTAGTAAACAGCGAAAGTATTGAAGCAATGGTCCAATTAGAATTCATTTCGTAATTTACTCGATCACTTTTTCACGGTACGTCCGTACGTAAATAAGTATCTAAATAAATATTGTACGTAGGATAAAATATCTGTGGTTATAAAAATGTTTCAACTTATTCAAATTGTTAAGAAATTAATATAGACAATTTTCAATCTACATAAAAATTCACAGAATAATAATAATATAATAATAATACCGATATAAAAACTTCTTGCTTTATTTTCTTAGCCTCAAAGTTGTCGATTAAATTCGGACCTTAATTCTTCCTATTTTTTCTATTTAAATACAAAATTTTCAAATTTTTTTGCACGCTATTTAATAAATCAGTGCTTCTAATTGTTAACACTAAACCTACCACTGCCGGTCAAATAACCGGTTTAATATTTTTCATTTTGCAATTATTGGAAATATGAAGTTGTTTACATGGAAATTGATTCGATAAATTTCTTTATCCAAGCAAATATTGTATTAAAAATTGAACAAAATCGAAGTAAATAGAGCCTTGTCGTTTTTGTAAGATAAAACATTCTTATCGCTTCTGCTCGGTAAGTTTAGTGTTAAAAAAAAAGCAAGTTGTTCGATTTATAAAAATTTATTCTAATTTAAAGGCCGTTCGAATACTTTCGTCGGTCACTATACATATATTCGGAAGCTACATTTGCAATTGACCATGCTATTTACCAACACGGGTGGCAACCCGTAAACTCGGGCTCCCCGATGCACAAGCATCGAGTACCGGTTCGTGGCATACTTTAGCGGGGTTATGCGAATTGTATTCTCCTCGTAAAGGTTTTCGCTGTACATCAATGACAATTGCAGATGCGATCTTTGATGCACGTTCACCGGTGTCGAGATGTTTCGCGCGACCTACAGCCGCATCGTGTCAAATGACATCATCTCTATTACCTCTATTCCTATCCGTCTGTCAAGAACCGCCTCAACAATTTACGTAAAAGCTACCCTATCTTTTTGGGAAAATTTCTCGAGCTCACCGGAAGGTACAATGTGGAACAGAAGACGTTTGTTACTTTATTGTGCCGTAATAAAATTTCCCTTGTTATCTGCAGCCCGTTCTTATCTGCTC